>PITA01001940.1:0-176710 GCA_004023965.1 Spilogale gracilis | reverse complement strand
GAGGCAGGAAAGGAAGACCTTTTTGGTGGATGATGGTGAAATACAGTGGTAAGCAAGCTGAATATGGTTAAGAAGATTCTGGTTGGTATTAGTTAGCTCTGCTGTTTCCCACTTCATACAATTAGTTCCATGTTTATCTGTCCTTGCATTTCTTTGAGACTTCATTGTGATTTTCCTTTCTGTGAATCATGGATGCCAAGAATGACCCCATTCCCCTCCTAGACTAAACATGCCATGAGATTTGGAAACCTAGCAGTTCCCATCTAGGCTTTGAGATCTTAAGTTGTGTTTGTTTTGTAGAGGACTTAGGTTTGCCCTGTTTTCATGGGCTTGTGGCTTGAGTCCTTGGTACTCTGGTTCACAGGTGGAGCAGACTTGCAATTAGAGGTATGTTTCTATAGGGTTATCTTGAGCCCACACAGCTGTATGGGGGTGCTATAGATTAAATGTATCTTCCCTAAAATTCTTATGTTAGGATCTAACCCCCAGGAGATATATGTGTATACATACACACATACATATACATATATACACACATATATACCTATACCTATACATATGTATATACATATATGTGTACACACACACACACACACACACACACACACACACACAGTTTTGAGATTGGCTCTTTAGAAGGTGATTAGGTCATGAAGTTGGAGCCCCCACAAGGGATTAGTATCTTTATAAAAGAGATACCCCAAAGCTCCCTTGCCTCTTTTCACCATGTAAAGACAGTGAGAAGATAGTCATCTATGAACTAGGAAGCAGGCTCTTAAAAGATACTGAATCTTCCAGCACCTTGATCTTAGATTTTCCAGCCTTCAGAATTATAAGAATTTGTTGTTTAAGCCACTTAGCCAATGGTATTCTGTTATAGCAGCCTGAACTAAGACAGGGTAGATCTAGTGAACTTCATAGGACCTGGCACCTCTGAGTTTGACGTGGTTTCCTTTCTGGAATTTCTTTGCCTAGACCTAATCTTCCTCATTCACATATCTTGGTGAGGAACCTAGTGTTGGTCTGGCAACCTGCATATGTTCTGAAAGGTAATGTAGACATTTATCTTTGACTGTAAGACTACAATGTATCCTTCAACATTTGAAGGGAAGTGGTGGACTACTAGCTGGAGGACAACTACACATAGGCTGAGTTGTGAATTGGAGCTCACAAATTCATCAAAATTTGAAGGGTCTTAGGCCACTTAAGGCCTGCTTTCATGGCAAAATGTACTTAGTCCTTGCTTAATGTTACAGATTTTGTTTTGCTTTTACTATTCCAGAGCTTTGAGGGTGGTAAAGAATATGTGCCTGAAATTTGATTTTTTTTTCTTTTAGAGGGAAAGACAGAGATAGAGATAGAGATAGAGATAGAGATAGAGATAGATTGATAGATAGATAGATAGAGAGAATCTTAAGCAGACCCCACGTCCAATGTGGACCCTGATGTGGGGTTTGATCTCACAACCCTGAGATCATGCTATGAGCTGAAATCAAGAGTCATACACTCAATGGACTGAGGCGCCCAAGTGCCCCTGAAATTTGATTTTTTAAAAAGATTTTATTTATTTGACACACAGAAAGAGAGATCACAGGTAGGCAGAGAGGCAGGCAGAGAGAGAGGGAAGCAGACTCCCTGCCGAGCAGAGAGCCCAATGTGGGACTTGATCCCAGGACCCTGAGATCATGACTTGAGCCAAAGGCAGAGGCTTAACCCTCTGAGCCACCCAGGTGCCCCTGAAATTTGATTTTTTATAGTTTTAAGTACATGCTGGAAATTTTGTTCCATAAAACAAAAATTGAGACTGCTCCTGGGAAGATGGCGGAAAGCTGGGTGACCCCATTTCAGGGAGTCCCCTGAAGTGAACTGAATACCTGCAAAAAACACTGCAAGAACACTGTGAGCACCTATGAAATCAGCCTGAAATGTAATATTTCACACTTCTGGATTTCTTCCAGGGGACAAAGAGCATTGAGAAAGAGGTAGAGTGGAGTCAGAGCAATCAGAGTGATATCCAAGGACAAAGGGATGTGGGGAAGGAAGCCCACAGAAGTGACCCATTGGAAAGCAATGCCCCAGCACAAAAGTGCTGTGTGTTTGGGGAACGACAGCAGATTACAGTCTGATTAAAAGCAGACAAAATTGGAGAGACTGAGGGGCAGCCGGGGAAACAGGGATGTAGATCTACAGAGAGAAAGTGCTCCCTGGTGCCATGAGGGTACACAACGGAGCAGAGCGTCTTTTTAAAACTGCCACTTTTTTTTTTCCCACTGCTTTTTTTTTTCCTCTCCGCCATTTTTTTTCTGCCCCTTGGGCCAGGCACAGAGCCCCCAGGGGAGGCGATTTTGCAGACTTGAGCACAACATGTGGGGCCTTGGAATCTCAGTCCCTCGTGTGTGGGTGTGCACCACAGACTCCCTGGGCAGAGACAAGGTCGCATGACCCAAAATCAGTTGTGGTTTCCATGGCGCGGGAGCAAAACGACAAGCAGGGGCTTCAGGCGCCAATCTGACCAGCAGCTGTGGGTGCGTCCGGTTGTGACAAGCAGCCAAAAGGGAAGATACAGAGAGAGGCTGTGAGCCCCACACCATCCAGAGGGTTGTTAGCTAAGGTTCTCTCTGGGAAGGAGGTCTGGGTGTGGACATCTTGCTCTGGCCTGACTTGCTGAAAAGCTGCAAAAAGCTGCAAAAAGCCTCAAAAGAGCAAATCCTCCAGAGAACAAAAGCCTGAAAACCTGGTTGCCATGGAGACCAGCCCCTAGGAAAGGGGCGGGGACTCACCCAGGTAGAAGGGACTGAAAAACAGCATGACAGGCCCCTCCCCCGAAGGCAAGCCAGAAGAACAAGAGGACAACACCAAAACTGTAAAACCCCACCAACGGGGGAAAGGCAACATGTTAAGCTCCTGGTACTACCCCAAAAGCTGTATGCCTTATAGATACAGCTTTTCACTTTATTTTCTTTTTTAAACTTTTTTCTATTTTTACTTTTAAATTTTCCACTTTAAATTTAAAATTCATTCTCATGGTTTTTGTTCTTTTAATTTTTAACCCACTTATTATTACAATGTGATATTAATACAACACTCCATAATAACTTTTTACCTTGAACTTCTTTCAAACACATACCTATGTTTTCTTTTGTTGTTGTTGTTGCTTCTTTTGTTTGTTTGTTTTTTTCTATTTTTCCCCTCTCTTCTCTCTTCTTTCCTTTATTCTTTTGTCTTTTAAATATGCATATAGTTATAAGCTTCAAGGTAATCCTGCATTCCTATTCAATACTACCCCTATATACAAACCAGTTTTGATCTCCCTATATCTTTAGAAAGTGGACTCCTTTAACAATAATAGTAAGACAAACCCAGGAGGATCAGAAATACTTTCCTTGCCCACAAGGAGGGTTTGCACTTACCTTCCCACTCTATTCTGTCAGTGTTTCTGTGTAATTGTTTTTGTTTTGTGTCATCGCCGCCGGAGGAGCCAGCCTCGGCGGAGTTGTGGGTCCCGAACCGCGGGCGAAATAATAACACAAACACGAAAATCTAATGCAAGCTGACAGACCCGAGGTCAGTCAGGAGAAACCTATGAAGCAGGCTTAGGCTCACGCTCTCGCTTTCTAGCATTGGCTCTCTAGCTCTAGCACTCTAGCTCTGGCTTTGGCCCTCTTGCTCTACTTCTCTCTCCTCTTCTGTCTCTCCACTCTCTGTCTGCTTCTCTTCCTGCTGCTTTCTTTGCTTCTCTGTTTCTATCTCTCTTTGAAGGCTTTCTCACTGTTTTCCAGCTCTCCTGTTCACTCCTCTAAGGCTTTCTTGTGGCCTCCTTGCAGGCCCTCTGCCTTTTTCTCTCAGTCTCTCTGCAGGCTCTCTGCCTTTGTCTCTCAGTCTCTCTCTGCAGGCTCTCTTGCTGCTTCTGCCTTCAGTCTCTCTCTTGCTGCCTCCTCTCAGGCCCTCTGCCTTTGTCTCTCTTGACTGACAGGGGCCCCAGTCTTTTATTATTTAAAAGTGAGGAAGTTGGGTGGTGCAGTTAAATCTTTAACTGCTTTTGCACCCGCCCTAGAGACAGAATTAGTATGGTTACTGCAGGGTACAGAGTGATTGCTTAAACTCACAGAAGTTGAGACCATTGAGGCACAGGGATCAAGAAATACAGATAAGAGATACAGAGATACAATTACCGGGGGAAACTGTATGTCTTGAATAAGCACACAAAGGACATATTGCCCTGACCCACAGGGTACATGGCTTTCCGGATTCTAGGCGGGGAAAGCCCCAAGGGGCTTTCATTCACATTCACAGGTACCTCAACCAAAATTTTCTGGTGGCTTGGGCATGGCGGGAGGGGCGGATCAAGCACCGTCCCCGACAGTTTTGTAATATATAAATACTGGTCTTGGGGGTCATTTGGGTTAAGCTTAGTTTTTTGATCTCTTCAACTTTCTCTTTACTCTGTTGTAGTTTTTTACCATATAAATCCTACCACTGGGGCAAACTCTGGCCGGGTTTTTTTCTTGCTTCCTTTCTCTTCTTCTCTCTCTTTTTTCTTTCTTCTTCCTTTTCGGTGGTGACTTCTGATTGCTCCAATCCCTTCCAGTGTGCAATTCACCAGGATAGTGGTTGATATATTCAGCTATACGTCCCCTCAAACACTCCTCGCCAAAATGACTCAGAGGAGGAACAACCAACAGAATAAAAACCCAGAGACTGAAACCCAGTTGTCATAGAATAACTGGAAATGGACATAAACAATATGACAGAAATGGAATTCAGGGGAGCAATCGTCCAAGCAATGGCTAACTTGGAGAAGAACATAAATCTCAAGATAGAAGCTCTAATGACAGAAGTGAAAGCCGAGGTTAGAAAGGCTATTAATGAGATGGAATCTAATTTAAATATGCTAACAGCTACAGTAAGTGAAGCTGAAGATCGTATCAGTGATTTAGAAGACAGATGGATTAAGAAGGAGGAGCAAGAGAAGTCTTGAAACAAACAGCTAAAATCACATGAAAATAGAATTAGGGAAGCAAATGATGACATGAAACATTCCAATATCAGAATTACTGGAATCCCTTTAGGAGTTGGAGAGAGAGAGAAGCTTAGAAGATATAGTTGAACAAATAATGGATGAAAATTTCCCGAATATGGAGAATGAAACAAATGTTCATGTCTTATAGGCCGAGAGGACACCCTCAAGATTAATGAGGCCAGAAAATCCTCCAGGCACATAATTGTGAAATTTATGAATCATAAAATCAAAGATATGTCTTAAGGACAGCTAGGGGGAAGCAATCACTTATGTATAGAGGGAGGACCATCAGAATAATGTCAGACCTATCCACAGAAAAGTGGAAAGCCAGAAAGGGCTGGCAAGACACATTCAGGAAATTACATGAAAAAAAAAGCAACCAAGGATAATGTACCCAGCAAGGTTGACTTTCAGAAGGGAAGAGGAGATAAAGAGCTTCCAGGACCACCAAGGTCTAAAAGATTATGCAATCACCAAGCCACCACTACAAGAAATATTGAAAGTGGTTCTATAAAACAGAAATGAACCCAAGGGTGACACAGAACAGAAATTTACAGAGGTTATCTAGTGAAACATGAACTTCACAGGCAACATTATGTCAATAAAAACATATCAATCAATAATCACTCTCAACTGAATGGCCTAAATGCTCCAATAAAAAGGCACAGGGTTGCAGAATGGATACAACGACAGGATCCTTCCATATGCTGTTTACAAGAGACATATTTTGAATCTAAAGACACTTCCAGATTGAAAGTGAGGAGATGGAGGACCATCTTTCATGTCATTGGACCACAAAAGAAAGCTGGGGTAGTGATTCTCATATCAGGCAAATTGAGTTTTAATCTAAAGACTGTCGTCAGGGACACAGAAGGATACTACATTGTTCTTAAAAGGCCTATACACCAAGAAGATCTAACAATTGTAAATATTTATTCCCCAACATGGGACCAGCCAACTACACAAGCCAACTGTTAAGCAAGATAGTCATATTGATACGAATACATTAATTGTAGGAGATGTTAACACACCACTCTTAGCAATGGACAGATCATCTAAACAGAAAATCAACATACAAACAAGAGCGTTAAATGGCACATTGGAGCAGATGGATCTCATAGATATATTCAGAACATTCCACCCTAAAACAACAGAATACTCATTCTTCTTGAGTGCACATGGAACTTTCTCCAGACTAGACCACATACTAGGTCACAAATCAGGGCTAACTGATACCAGAAGATTGAGATTATTCCCTGCATATTCTCTGACCACAGTACCATGAAACTGGAACTCAACCACAACAAAAAGTTCAGAAGAAAATCAAACACGTGGAAGCTAAAGACGATCCTGCTCAAGAATCTGTGGATCAAACAGTAAATCAAAGAAGAACTGAAACACTTCATGGAAACCAATATGAATGAGGATACATCAATCCAAAACTTATGGGTTACAGCAAAGGCAGTCCTAAGTGGGGAATACATAGCCATCCATGTCTCACTCAAAAAAATTGAAAAATCCTAAATACACCAACTCTGATTACACCTTAAAGAATGGGAACATCAACAACAAATCAAACCAACCACACACACAAGATGGGAAGTAATTAAGATTAGAGCAGAGGTCAATGAATCAGAAACTACAGATACAGTAGAACACATCAATGACACTAGAAGCTGGTTCTTTGAAAGAATTAATATTGATCATTCGATAAACCATTGACCAAACTCATCCAAAAGAAAAGAGAGAAGCCCCAAATTAATAAAATTATGAGTGAAAGGGAAAAGATCACGACTAACACCAAGGAAATAGAAGCAATCATCAGAAATTACTATCAACAATTATAGGCCAATAAGTTTAACAACCTAGAAGAGATGGATACATTCCTGGAAACCTATAAATTCCCAAAACTGAAACAGGAAGAAATTGACAATCTGAATAGACCTATATCTAGTAACGGGATTGAATCAGTGATCAAAAACCTCCCAAAAAACAAGAGCCCAGAACCAGACAGATTCCCTGGGGAATTCTACCAAACATTCAAAGGAGAATTAGCATCTATTCTCCTGAAGCTGTTTCAAAAAATAGAAAGAGAAGGAAAAATTCCAGACTCTTTCTATGAAGCCAGCATTAATTTAATCCCCAAACCAGACAGACCCTATCCAAAAGGAAAACTTCAGACCAATATCTCTGATGAATACGGATACCAAGATTCTCAACAAGATCCTTGCCAACAGGATCCAACAATACATTAAAAAGATTATCTACCATGACCAGGTGGGATTTATCCCAGGGATGCAAGGGTGTTTCAACACTTGCAAATCAATCAATGGGATAGAACAAATCAATAAGAGATGAGAGAAGAACCACATGGTACTCTCAATTGTTGCAGAAAAGGCATTTGACAAAATACAACTGTTCCTGATTAAAACTCTTCAAAGCATAGGGATAGAGGGAACATTCCTCAACCTCATAAAATCTATCTATGAAAAACCCACAGTGAATATCATTCTCAATGGGGAAAAACTGACAGCCTTCCCTCTGAGATCAGGAACAAGATAAGGATAACCACTCTCACCACTACTGTTCAACATAGTGTTAGAAGTCCTAGCAACAGCAATCAGGCAACAGAAAGAAATAAAAGGTATCCAGCTTGGCAAAGAGGAAGTCAAACTCTCTCTCTTTGCAGATGACATGATACTGTATGTGGGAAGCCCAAAAGACTCTACCCCCAAACTACTAGAACTCATACAACAATGTATGTGGCAGGATACAAAATCAATGCACAGAAATCAGTTGCGTTCTTACATGCTAACAATGAAAATATAGAAAGGAAATCAGAGAACTGATTCCGTTTACTATGGCACCAAAAACCATAAGATACTTAGGAATAAACCTAACTAAAGAAGTAAGGATCTGTACTCGAGGAACTAGAGAACACTCACGAAAGAAATTGAAGAAGACATAAAAAGATGGAAGAGCATTCCATGCTCATGGATCAAAAGAATAAACATTGTTAAAATGTCTATACTGCCCAGAGCAATCTCTACTTTCAATGCCTTTACAATAAAAATTCCACCAAAATTCTTCAAAGCGTCAGAGCAAACAATCTTAAAATTTATATGGAACCGGGGCAGTTGGGTGGCTCAGTTAGTTAAGCGACTACCTTCAGCTCAGGTCATGATCCTGGAGACCCGGGATCGAGCCCCACATCGGGCTCCCTGCTCGGCGGGAAGCCTGATTCTCCCTCTCTCGCTCCCCCTGCTTGTGTTCCCTCTCTGGCTGTGTTTCTATCTGTCAAATAAATAAAATATTAAAAAAAATTATATGGAACCAAAAACGAACCGAAATTGCTAAGGAATTGTTGAGGAAGAAAAACAAAGATGGGGACATCACGTTACCCAACTTCAGGCTTTATTACAAAGCTGTGATCACCAAGACAGCATGGTACTGGCACAAAAACAGACAAATAGACCAAGGGAACAGAGTAGAGAGTCCAGATATGGACCCACAAATCTATGGTCAAATCATCTTTGACAAAGCAGGAAAAAAACATCCAGTGGAAAAAAGACAGTCTCTTCAATAAATGGTGCTGGGAAAATTGGACAGCTACATATAGAAGAATGAAACTAGACCATTCTCTTACACCACACACAAAGGCAAACTCGAAATGGATGAAAGACTTCAACGTGAGGCAGGAATCCATCAAAATCCTGGAAGAGAACATAAGCAGTCACCTCTTTAACATTGGCCATAGCAACTTCTTTCAAGACACGTCTCCAAAGGCAAAGGAGACAAAAGGGAACATGAACTTTTGGGACTTCATCCAAATAAAAAGCTTCTGTACAGCAAAGAAAACAGTCAACAAAACAAAGAGGCAACCCACAGAATAGGAGAGGATATTTGCAAAGGACACTACAGGGAAAGGGCTGATATCCAAGATATATAAAGAACTACTCAAACTCAACACCCAAAAAGAAGATGATCACATGAAAATATGGGCAGGAGACATGAAGAGGCACTTCTCCATGAAATATATACAAGTAGCTAACAGACATATGGAAAAATGTTCATCATCAATAGCTATCAGGGAAATTCAAATCAAAACCACACTGAGATACCACCTTACACTGGTCAGAATGGCCAAAATTAACAAGACAGGAAATAACAAGTGTTGGGGAGGCTGCGGAGAAAAGGGAACACTCTTACACTGTTGGTGGGAATGCAAGTTGGTGCAGCCACTTTGGAATACAGTGTGGAGATTCCTTAAAAAAATTAAAAATAGAACTACCCTATGACCCTGCAATTGCCCTACTGGGCATTTACCCCAAAGATACAGATGTAGTGAAAAGAAGGGACACATGTACCCCAATGTTCATTGCAGCAATGGCCAGAATCACCAAACTGTGGAAAGAGCCAAGGTGCCCTTCAACAGATGAATGGATAAAGAAGATGTGGTACATATATACAATGCAGTACTATGCCTCCATCAGAAAGGATGATTATCCAGATTTTGTAGCAACATGGAATGGATTGGAAGAGATTGTGCTGAGTGAAATAAACCAAGGAGAGAAAGTTTAGTATCACATGGTTTCACTTACTTGTGGTGCATAAGGAGTAATATAGAGGACAGAAGGAGAAGGAAAGTAAATGGGAAGTAGGGTAATTAAGGGAGATAAAAGAAACATGAGAGACTTTGGACTCAGAAACAAACAGGGTTTTGGAGGGAAGGGGGTGGGGGATGGGAGAAACTTGGTGGGTGCTGAAGGCATGTATTGCATGGAGCAGTGGGTGTGGGCATCAGCAATGAATCTTGGAACACTGAAAAAATAAAATTAAAAAAAAAGAAAAGGAACCTATTGCAAATGATCAAATAATAAATATTTTTGACCTTATAAAAAAAAACAACAAAAAAACCCCCAAAATTGAGTTCATGTTAAGAGAAATTCTATAGGGAAAAAATGTATCCTGGAGCATTTTTAAAAAAACAATGGTAGTAGTTTTATTCTTATTGCAGAGGAAAGCCTTGGGCCATCCAGAAAAAAAATAGTACATAACAACTAAGAAATGGGAGTATCCCACTTCCTGAAAACAGTCAATAAAATCAATTTGTGGGTAAGTAAAAGTCCTTCAAACTAGTTGTGTCCTATATCACATTTGTAGCAGCTTCCTTGCATTATAATTAGCACAAAGAGAAGAGCATGTGTATACTGATAAGATAATATATTGGAAAATCTCAGAATAATTTCAGCATTTTAAACTTACTCCATTATATAATTCTGCATTCACCCTTGTGTGCTTTAAAGGATATGCTGGGTATATGCCATAAAGTATGGGGGTGGGAGAACTTAGAAGCCATAGTATCTTGGTCAGAGTTTTGTGAATAGGGTCTAGAGGACGTAGGTTGCTAGCCAAGCAGGCTTCCTCTTAGTGAGTCCCTGTCGTGTTGAGAGGACACTAGGACCCAGGGAAAGAAGAGAGGGGCTTCTGCTATGAGCTGACAGTATGTGTGTCTGTGTGGGAAGCAGTTTTAACAGCTATATCACTTTGACCATGGCCCTTTTAGTATTTTAACAGTCTTATCTAGAAAAAAATCTGCCTAGAAACTAAAAATTTCTTAAAAATTAAATAAACTCATGATAAGCGTTTAATGGTCTTAAATGTTTTAATACTAGGGAAAAAAAGGATTTCATTTTGAAATCCTAACTCCAAATTAATTAGAAACTTCTCAAATTAGATTTACAAGACTGTCATGGACAGGCAGATTCTTTCATGTATCACAAATACATAAAATATAAAACATGCAGTTTTCTTTTTTCTTTTTTCTTTTATTTATTTTTTATTACATTACTTTATTTTTTCAGTGTTCTAAGATTCATTGTTGATGCCCCACACCAAGTGCTCCATGCAGTACATGCCTTCCTTAATACCCACCGCCAGGCTCTCCCATCCCCCCACACCCTCCCTTCCAAAACACCTTCACTTTGTTTCTCAGAGTCCACAGTCTCTCATGCTTCATTTCCCCTCTAATTTACCCCAATTTACTTTTCCTTTCCTTCTCCTAATGTCCTTCATGTTACTCCTTATGTTCCACAAATAAGTGAAACCATATGATAATTGATATTCTCTGCTTGGCTTATTTCTCTCAGCATAATCTCCTCCAATGTAGTCCATGTTGCTACAAAAGTTGGGTATTCATCCTTTCCAATGGCTGAGTAATTTTCCATTGCATATATGGACTGTATCTTCTTTATCCATTTGTCTGTTGAAGGGCACTTTGGCTCTTTCTATAGTTCAGCAATTGTTGCCATATAGTTGGAATCATACAGTATGTAGCTTTTTCAGATTGGCTTCTTTCACTTAGCAATATGTGTTTAAGATACCTTAAATACATGTCTTTTTGAAGCTTTTAAAACATTATATGTTAGTTAGCCACCATATGGTACATCATTAGTTTTTAATGTAGTGTTCCAAGATTCATTGTTTACCTATAACAACCAGTGCTCTATGCAATACATGCCCTCCTTAATACTCATCATCAGGCCAACCCATCTCCCCACCCCCTCTCCTCTAAAACCTTCAGTTTGTTTCTCAGAGTCCACAGTCTCTCATGGTTCATCTCTCCCTCCAGTTTCCTCCCCTTCATTTCTGCCTTCCTTCTCCTATCATCCTCCATGTTATTCCTTATGCTCCACAAGTAAGTGAAATCATAAGATAATTGACATTTTCTGCTTGGCTTATTTCACTCAGCATAATCTCCTCCAGTCCCATCCATGTTGATACAAGAGTTGTGTATTCATCCTTTCTGATGGAGGCATAATAGTCCATTGTAACCAATATTCTTATTTGATTGTATATAGTTGTATTGAAGAATTTTAGTTTCTTAGAGGCTCTTGGATAAATACCTTGATGCTATATGAATTCAAACTTCTAAAAGCCTATTTAAAATATTAGAAAATACAACCAGAGTATATAAAAAGAAATATGGTAATTACTGGAAAACACATCTTTAAAATCTACCCAGAAGCTTCAAGGAAATTTTTTTCTGTAGATTTGAAACATTTCCAGATTATCTGTCCTTGCTAACATTTATGGGACAAGTTTAGAATTAGAACAATTTCCACTGAGATCCTAAGTTTTAGATTATATTTACAATGAAGCTCTATCTTTCATTTTAGTACAGAAATACTAATCCTTGCATGATATCAAATATTCCATGCCTCCATTCCTGATTTTGCATTCAGTAGGTCTACATATGATTGCATTGTTTACAAAAACAAGATTCAAAAATGAATATTTTATATCAAAAAAGAGATTTAAGATGAACTGACTCATTAAAATGAGATTTTGTCCAAGTCCTGTAGCTCTTTCCAGCACTTTCATCAGGAAATTGGAGTACTTATCTTTTCTTGTCCCTTGGACTGAGGAGCACTCATAGGAAATCTATCTAGTCTAGAGATGAGTATGCCCCAATTTTTTGAGGTTCTAATGGGGAATATTCACAACAAAAGTACGCTGACAGGCTAGATTCCTACCTGAAAATGGCAAAGCCTTTCTGAGCTGAAAAGGACTCGATATAGAAAATTCTCAGGCATTATAGGGAAGATGAGTAGAAAATATAAGGTTTTTCTAGGAATGCACACCCCCTGAATCCTTTTATCCATTTCTACATTTCACTGGGGGGTCTTTATTGCCTTTTCTTCTGTGGGGTCTTGCTATCTCCTTGGGATAAAATCTGAAAGTTAGGGACTTTGAACTCTTCTATCTTGAAGACCAACAGACCTCATTCTCTGTAATCTTGTTTCCCTGCAGGCAAGGTCAGAAGGTAGGGTAGAGAACCCCCCTCTCTCAGATTCTTAGTTCCTCCAGCTGTGGGATAACATCTTCCTTCCAGGTGGGGCTTTGACATTTTGTCTTTACCAGGGAATCCTTTTCTAAGGGCTTCAGATTTAGAAAGCCAGCTAGTTGTTTTCTACTCTGCCACATGCCTCTTCTGAGACAATAAGCAAAGAGCAACTACTTGCATTCTGAATGAAGGGAAGGAATAGAGGAAAGTGCCAGGGGGAATCCACCTCCACCTTCTAAACTAATAATTAAAAAAATATGGTGATAGTCACACATCTAGGCCCAGGTCCTTCAGAAATGAAGGCTGTAGGAGAGGATCATATCTTTGGAGGACAGTGCAAATCTAAGTTGTATATGGGCCCTGAAGATCCTGTAAGAACAATATTAGAGGTAGTTCATTAGATACAAAAAAAGGAGGAAGCACATGAGGAAGACTCCTTGCTTCCAGATTTAGAAGTTGCATTTAGAATCTTGTTACTCTGAAAGACCATTTATCTCCTATTTTTTTCTCTCATTGAAAAGGTTAATAGGAAATGAGAAAGAGGATTTCCCAGCTATTGGAGAGTTTTTAAAGAAAATAAACAAGTTTTCAAATCTTACCCCATTCATCTAGTAACCTTGGGGGAGAAGATGGGTGAGTTATTTTCAACTAGTGGGGACCTACCCCCTCAAACCCTTCCAATGTCCACTGTCAAATCATAGGCCTAGAGAGAAGACAGAAAATTACCACTTTAGGAGATGACAGATGGTACACAGGGAGAAACTTTTCTTTCTACCACAAACCTTTTCTCTCAGCTTTGTGATCAGGGCTGGGGAGTCTGGCAGACTGTGGCCCCATGGTAGAGAGGAGTAGGCATCTGTAATCAAATCCTATGGTAGGGGAAGAGGTATGATAGTGCCATAAAGGAATTGTGCAGTGCAGAGTAACACAGGGGAGGAATGAGCCATGGCTAACTTGGTGAGAATGTGGTCATCTACTGGGGCGTGGAATTGATCAGTGCATGGAACATTGCATGTCTCCCCCCAAAAAATCCTTGATGCTTAAGTATAGCCATATCCTGAAACAATGATAAGCTGAAAGTTAATGAATTAAAACAAGAAAAAAATTCCATCCTCAATGCAGTGAGGTAGTAACTGCAGCATCTAAAAAATATTTGGGTTAGAAAACATTTCAAGGACATTTAAGCATGTGAGTTTGCTAACTGACTAGATTCTCTTTTTATAATTTTCTCAGAAAGACTCCAGCAGACTGATCCTGTCAATAACTCTTTATTTTCTACTTATTTCAAAAGATGGAGCTAGACTGTCTCAGACAAGCTACATAAAACAAAAACAAAACTGGTTAAGAGAGCTAACTGGAGGTCTGATAGTGACCTCTGTGAAAGTATTACCTACTCTAAAATAGGTAAAACCAATGCCACTGGTCTGACATATGTAACAAAACTGGAGAAAGCTCTTCCAGAAGCTCTTAGGCTACCATGTGTAGAGTGGCATACACACAGGTTTACTGGTCCAAAAGCCTGTTAAAATCACAAGCATTCACTATGTGTTTAGTAATTATGGAGCACAATTATGCTAATGAGAACAAATTTACAGATTATCAATGCATTTTAACGATTTAATTATAATCCTGAAGTAATATACAAGGGATGAAATTGTACATTGCAGTGCTGTTACTGATCGGAGAAGCTTTGTTTTCTTATTATTTTTAAAGGTGTGCACACACATGTGGGAGGAGAGGGAAGAAATTTATAGGAGTTCTAAGAATATTCACATAATAGATCCCTGGCTTATAATAAAATAACTAGAGCAGAAAAACTGCAGCATTGTAAATTCAACGGAATGGATTTCTAAGAAGTGTTCAGTTTCTGAAAGGATAAACTGAGTAAGGGGCCATCTACCTCCAAATGTCACCCCCTAGTAAAAGCCAGTCAATGAAGGATTTTGTTGAAATTAGTATTTAACCAGTGTTAAGGCATAGTAAACCACTAAGAGTCAAAGACAATGTATTAGTAAATAGCTTTTAAGAAAGTCATTTATCTAAATTGTTTATTTAGCATTTACTGTTCTTTCATTGAGAGCATAATATCCAGGGGATACAGAAAGCTTGACAGAGGTTTATCAGAGAAAAAAGGAGAAAGAGAAGCAGAATGAAGTGCTGTTTAGACTTTCCAGACTTTGGGTACCACAAAGAAAGATGGCAGCAGGGCCAGGAGAAAGAATCAAAATAAAGTTTATCTACTTCCCAATTTGACTGTGGCTAGTCCTATTATTCACTTTACCAGGAAACCTGAAACTAGAGAGATAATCCCTTTATATTTTTATAACACTTTCTAAGTTTGTAATGAGCTCTGTTATCACTTTGATCTTCACAGAACCCTGTAAGTAATCAGGGTAAAGTTTTATTACATCCATTTGGCAAATGGCCACTTACATTTTCATCTTCTCTTTTGTCGTGGCTAATCCTTCAGGAGGGAAGAGGCTCAAGGAATTGGATAGGTACTTAAACTGCCAACTGGAAACAAAGAGAACATTTACTATACTATATGGATTACATTAAAAAAACTTTGAGGGGCGCCTGGGTGGCTCAGTTGGTTAAGCGACTGCTTTTGGCTCAGGTCATGATCCTGGAGACCCGGGATCGAGCCCCACATCGGGCTTCCTGCTCAGCGGGAAGCCTGCTTCTCCCTCTCTCAGTCCCTCTGCTTGTGTTCCCTCTCTGGCTGTGTTTCTCTCTGTCAAATAAATAAATAAATAAAATCTTAAAAAAAAACTTTGAGGTATACTTGACGTACATAATAAGACTGTACAATTTAATGTGTACTATTTGAAAAATTGTGGTATATATATATATGTATCTGACCATCTTGACCATTACTACGATCAAGATGATGAGCATATTCAATACTTCTAAAAGTTTCCCCATGCCCCTTTGTAATTCCTCCTGCCCTGTCCTCCATGCTCTGATTGTTTCTTTCTTTTCCTTGTTTTGGGTTTTATATGCTCCTCTTCTGGCTTCTTAAATTAGAAGCTGAGGTCATTGATTTGACATCTTTCTTGCAAAATAGGCATTTAGTGCTATATATTTCCCTTTAAGTACTGCTTTGGTGGTAACTCCAACCATGGTTAGGTTGTATTTTCATTTGGTTCAAAATACTTTCTGATTTCCCTTTTGAATTCTTGTACGGCCATGGGTTATATAGGAGTGTAGTATTTACTTTCCAGATGTTAGGGAATTTTCCAGATACTTTCTGTTACTTATTTATAATTTAATTCAATTGTGAACAGAGAATATATTTTTTATGACTTGAATCTTTTGTAATTTATCAAACACTTGTTTTATTATCCCATAATATGGTTGTCTTGGTAATGTTCTATGTGTACCTAAAATAGTTTGTTTTATGCTATTGAGTGGAGTGCTTTATAAGTATCAGTTAGGTAAAGTTTCTTGGTAGTGTTCTTAAAATATTTTATATCATGATTTTCTGCCTTAATTAATTCATTTTATCAGTTGTTGATGAGATAGATGTTGAAATATCCAACTATAATTATGAATTTATCTGTTTTTCCTTGCAGTTTTTTCAGTCTTTGTTTCATGTGTATTGGAGTTCTATTATAAGGGGCATAAATTTGTAGGGTTGTTGATGAATTGACCGTTTCATCATTTTAAAATAGCATTCTTTATTCCTGATAATATTCTGAAATATAATTTTCCTCATAGTAGTATTGATACTCAGCTTTCTTTCAGTTAATGTTAACATGATATATAATTTATATCCCTTAACTTTTAATATACCTGTATTAATCTAATATAGGCATATATTTATTTGTTTCTCATAGGCAGCATGTAGTATTGCATCTTTCTTTTCTATTCTATCTGATAATTTTGGCCTTTAGATTCAAGTATTTAGACCATTTACATATAATGTGACCAATGATATGATTAAGTTTAATTCTATCATCTTGCTATTTGCTTTCTATTTGCCCCATCTGTTCTCTGTTACCCTTTCCACTTTTACTGCCTTATTTTGGATAAATTGAATATTTTTATAATTCAGTTTTTATATCCTTTGTTAGCTTATTAGCTATAACTCTTTGTTTTATCTTGGTGGTTACTTTTGCGTTGATAGCAAATATCCTTTTTTTTTAATTTGAGATTTTTAAAAATTGTTACTTAAATTTTTTTTCAGTGTCTAAGATTCATTAACCATTCCCCACACCCACAGCTCCATGCAATACGTGCCCTCAGTACCCACCACTAGGCTCTCCTATCCTCCCACTCCCTTCCTTCCAAGTCCCTCAGTTAGTTTCTGTGTCCAAAGTCTCTCTTGATTTGTTTCTCTCCGTGAACTACCCTACTTCCCATTTACTTTCCTTCTCCTACAGTCTTCTATATTACCCCTTATGCACTGCAAGTAAGTGAAGCCTTGTGATACTTGACTTTCTCTACTTGGCTTATTTCACTCAAAATAAACTCTTCCAATCCAGTCCATGTTGCTACAAAAGTTGCTTATTCATCCTTTCTGATGGAGGCGTAGTATTCCATTGTATGTATGTACCACATCTTCTTTATCCATTCATCTACTGATGGGCACCTTGGCTCTTTCCACTGTTTGGCGATTGTGGCCATTGCTAGAAAGAACATTGGGGTATATATGGCCCTTCTTTTCACTACATCTGTATCCTTGGGGTAAATGCACAGTAGTGCAATTGCAAGGTCATAGGGTAGCTCTATTTTTAATTTTTAAAGAAATCTCCACACTGTTTTCCATAGCGGCTGCACCAGCTTACATTCCCACCAACAGTGTAAGAGAGTTCCCCTTTCCCAGAGCCTCTCCAACACTTGTTGTTTCCTGACTTGTAAATTTTGGCCATTCTGACTGGTGTAAGGTGGTATCTCAGTATGGTTTTGATTTGAATTTCCCTGATAGCTAGTAACACTGAACATTTTTTCATGTGTCTGTTAGCCATTTGTATATCTTCGATGGGGAAGTGCGTCTTCATGTCTTGCCCATTTTTTGATGTGTTCATCTTCTTTTTGGATGTTGAATTTGAGTAGTTCTTTATAGATCTTGGATACCAGCCCTTTGTCTGTAGTGTCATTTGCAAATATCTTCTCCCATTCTGTGGGTTGCCTCTTTGTTTTGTTGACTGTTTCCTTTGATGTACAGAAGCTTTTTATTTTGATGAAGTCCCAGAAGTTCATTTTTGCTTTTGTCTCCTTTGCCTTTGGAGACGTGTCTTGAAAGAAGTTGCTGTGGCCGATGTCAAAGAGGTTACTGCCTATGTTCTCTTCCAGGATTTTGATGGATTCCTGCATCACGTTGAGGTCTTTCATCCATTTCGAGTTTGCCTTTGTGTGTGGTGTAAGAGAATGGTCTAGTTTCATTCTTCTATATGTAGCTGTCCAATTTTCCCAGCACCATTTATTGAAGAGACTGTCTTTTTTCCACTGGATGTTTTTTTTCCTTCTTTGTCAAAGATGATTTGACCATAGATTTGTGGGTCCATATCTGGACTCTCTACTCTGTTCCATTGGTCTATTTGTCTGTTTTTGTGCCAGTACCATGCTGTCTTGGTAATCACAGCTTTGTAATAAAGCCTGAAGTCAGGTAACGAGATGTCCCCAGCTTTGCTTTTCTTCTTTAGCAATTCCTTAGCAATTCGGGGTCTTTTTTGGTTCCATATAAATTTTAAGATTGTTTGTTCTAAGGTTTTGAAGAATGTTGGTGGAATTTTGATCGGAATGGCATTGAAAGTGTAGATTGCTCTGGGCAGTATAGACATTTTGACAATGTTTATTCTTCTGATCCATGAGCATGGAATGCTGTTCCATCTTTTTGTGTCTTCTTCAATTTCTTTCATGAGTGTTCTGTAGTTCCTCGAGTACAGATCCTTGACTTCTTTGGTTAGGTTTATTCCTAAGTTTCTTATGGTTTTTGGTGATATAGTAAACGGAATCGATTCTCTGATTTCCCTTTCTATTTTTTCATTGTTAGTGTATAAGAATGCAACTGATTTCTGTGCATTGATTTTGTATCCTGCCACATTACCGAATTGTTGTATGAGTTCTAGTAGTTTGGGGGTAGAGTCTTTTGGGTTTTCCACATAAAGTATCATGTCATCTGCAAAGAGAGTTTGACTTCTTTGCCAAGCTGGATACCGTTTATTTTTTCTGTTGCCTGATTGCTGTTGCTAGGACTTCTAACACTATGTTGAACAGTAGTGGTGAGAGTGGGCATCCTTGTCTTGTTCCTGATCTCAGAGGGAAGGCTGTCAGTTTTTCCCCATTGAGAATGATATTCACTGTGGGTGTTTCATAGATAGATTTTATGAGGTTGATAAATGTTCCCTCTATCCCTATACTTTGAAGAGTTTTGATCAGGAACAGTTGTTGTGTTTTGTCAAATGCCGTTTCTACATCAATTGAGAGTACCATGTCATTCTTCTCTCTTCTCTTATTGATTTGTTCTATCACATTGATTGATTTGCAAGTGTTGAACCACCCTTGCATCCCTAGGATAAATCCCACCTGGTCATGGTGGATAATCTTTTTAATGTATTGTTGGATCTTGTTGGCAAGGATCTTGTTGAGAATCTTGGCATCCGTATTCATCAGAGATTTTGGTCTGAAGTTGTCCTTTTTGATGGGGTCTTTGTCTGGTTTGGGCATTAGAGTAATGCTGGCTTCATAGAAAGAGTCTGGGAGTTTTCCTTCCGTTTCTATTTTTGAAAGAGCTTCAGTAGAATAGGTGTTATTTCTTCCTTGAATGTTTGGTAGAATTCCCCAGGGAATCCATCGGGTCCTGGACTCTTGTTTTTGTGGAGATTTTTGATCACTGCTTCAAAGTCATTACTAGATATAGGTCTATTCAAATTGTCCATGTCTTTCTGTTTCAGTCTTGGAAGTTTATAGGTTTCTAGGAATGTATCCATCTCTTCTAGGTTGTTAAACTTATTGGCATATAATTGTTGATAGTAATTTCTCCCCTTTCATTCATAATTTTATTAGTTTGGGTCTTCTCCCTTTTATTTTTAGATTAGTTAGGCCAATGGTTTATTGATCTTATTGATTCTTTCAAAGAACCAGCTTCTAGTTCGTTGATGTGTTCTACTGTATCTCTACTTTCTGATTCATTCATCTCTGCTCTAATCCTAATCATTTCCCATCTTGTGTGAGGGGTTGGTTTAACTTTTTGTTGATCTTTCAGCCCTTTAAGGTGTAATGAGAGTTGTTCTATTCGGGATTTTTCAATTTTTTTGAGTGAGGCTTGGATGGCTATGAATTTCCCCCTTAAGACTGCCTTTGCTGTATCCCATAGGTTTTGGATCAATGTATCTTCATTCTCATTGGTTTCCATGAAGTGTTTCAATTCTTCTTTGATTTCCTGTTTGATCCACAGATTTTTGAGCAGGGTCGTCTTTAGCTTCCAAGTGTTTGATTTTCTTCTGAACTTTTTATGGTGGTTGAGTTCCAGTTTCATGGCATTGTGGTCAGAGAGTATGCAGGTAATAATCTCAATCTTCTGGTATCAGTTGAGCCCTGATTTGTGACCTACTATATGGTCTATTCTGGAGAAAGTTCCATGTGCACTCGAGAAGAATGAGTATTCTGCTGTTTTACGGTGGAATGTTCTGAATATATCTATAAGGTCCATCTGGTCCAATGTATCATTCAAGGCTCTTGTTTCTTTGTTGATTTTCTGTTTAGATGATCTATCTATTGCTGAGAGTGGTGTGTTAAGATATCCTACAATTAATATTCGTATCAATATGATTATTTTGCTTGACAGTTGGCTTATTTATTTGGCTGGTCCCATGTTAGGGGCATAAATATTTACAATTGTTAGATCTTCTTGATGTATAGACCCTGTAAGAATGATGTAGTGTCCTTCTGTGTCTCTGACTACAGCCTTTAGATTAAAATCCAATTCGTCTGATATGAGAATCGCTACCCCGGCTTTCTTTTGGAGGCTGTTGGCATGAAAGATGGTCCTCCATCTACTCACTTTCAATCTGAAAGTGCCTTTAGATTCAAGATGTGTCTCTTGTAAACAGCATATGGACGTGTCCTGTCATTTTATCCAGTCTGCAACCCTGTGCCTTTTTATTGGAGCATTTAGGCCATTCACATTGAGAGTGATTATTGATAGATATGTTTGTATTGACATCATGTTGCCTGTGAAGTTCATGTTTCTATAGATTACCTCTGTAAATTTCTGGTCTGTGTCACTCTTGGGTTCATTTCTCTTTTATAGAACCCCTCTTAGTATTTCTTGTAGTGCTGGCTTGGTGGTTGCATAATCTTTTAGAATTTGGTGGTCCTGGAAGCTCTTTATTTCTCCTTCCATTCTGAATGTCAACCTTGCTGGGTACATTATCCTTGGTTGTGTGTTTTTGTCATGTAATTTCCTGAATATGTCTTGCCAGCCCTTTCTGGCTTACCAGGTTTCTGTGGAAAGCTCTGACGTTATTCTGATGGTCCTCCCTCTATATGTAAGGGATCTCTTTCCCCTAGCTGCCATTAAGACATATTCTTTGCTTTTATGATTCACGAATTTCACAATTATGCGCCTGGAGGTTTTTCTGACCTCATTGATCTTGGGGCGTGTCCTCTCTGCCTCTAGGACATGAACATTTGTTTCATTCCCCATATTCGGGAAATTTTCATCCATGATTTGTTCAACAATATCTTCTAGGCTTCCCTCCCTCTCAACTCCTTTGGGGATTCTAATATTTCTGATATTAGAGTGTTTCTTGGCCTCATTTATTTCCCTTATTCTGTTTTCATGGGATTTTAGCTCTTTGATCCAAGACTTCTTTTCCTCCTACTTCTTAATCCATCTGTCTTCTAAATCACTGATACGATCTTCAGCTTTATTTACTCTAGCTGTTAGCATATTTAAATTTGATTGCATCTCATTAATAGCCTTTCTAACCTCAGCTTTCACTTCTGTTATTAGGGCTTCCATTTTGAGACTAATTTTTTTTTCCAAATTAGCCATTGCTTGGACGATTGCTACCCTGAATTCCATTTCTGTCATATTGTTTATGTTCATTTCCAGTAATTCTGTGACCGGGGTTGCAGTCTCAGGGTTCTTCTTCTGTTGGATATTCCTCCTCTGCGTCATTGTGGCGAGGAGTGGTTAAAGGGGTGTATAGCTAAATATATCAGCCACTATCCAGGTGAATTGGTCGCTTGAAGCTTATAACTTTTTGCCACTGGTCCTTGTCCCCTGTGCTGATCCAGAAGTGCAAAATATCACATTTCAGGCTGATTTCATGGGCACTCACAGTGTTCCTGTAGTGTTTTTTGCAGGAATTGAGCACACTTGTGGGGACTCCCTGAAATGCGGTCACCTGGCCTTCCATCATCTTCCATATCCGATAGCAAATATCTTTCACCACAGTGTACCTTCAAATTATGTTATACCACTTCATATAGGGTATGAGAACTTCTCAATATTTTATTTCTATTTTTCCCATTCCTACCTTTGTGCTTTTATTGTCATACATCTTACTTTTTTCTTTTTTTTTTATTATATTGTGTTAGCCACCATAAAGTACATCATTAGTTTTTGATATAGGTTCCATGATTCATTGTTTGTGTATAACATGCAGTGCTCCATGCAATCCATGCCCTCCTTAATACCCATCACCAGGCTAACCTATCCCCCCACTCTGCTCCCCTATAAAACCCTCAGTTTGTTTCTTGGAGTCCATAGTCTCATGGTTCATCTCCCCCTGTGATTTCTCTCCCTTCGTTTTCCCCTTCCTTCTCCTAATGACCTCCAGGCTCTTCTTTATGTCCCACATATAAGTGAAACCATATGATAATTGTCTCTTTCTCTTTGACTTATTTCACTTAGCATAATCTCTTCCAGTTCCACCCATGTTGATGCTAATGGTGGGTGTTCATCCTTTCTGATGACTGAGTAATATTGCATTGTATATATGGACATATTCTTTAACCTTCGTCTTTTGAAGGGCACCTCGGCTCTTTCCACAGTTTGGCAATTGTGGCCATTGCTTCTGTGAACATTGGGGTACATCTTTTCACCACATCTGTATCTTTGGGGTAAATAACCAGTAGTGCAATTGCCGGGTCACATGGTAGCTATATTTTTAATTTTTTAAGGTATCTCCACACTGTTTTCCAAAGTGGCTGCACCAACTTGCATTCCCACCAACAGTGTAAGAGGACTCCCCTTTCTACACAACCTCTTCAACATTTGTTGTTTCTTGCCTTGTCCATTTTGGCCATTCTAACTGGTGTAAGGTGGTATCTCAATGTGGTTTTGATTTGAATTTCCCTGATAGCTAGTGATGTTGGATATTTTTTCATGTGTCTTTTAGCCATTTGTATCTTTGGAGAAGTGTCTGTTCATGTCTTCTGCCCATTTTTTGACTTGATTATTTGTTTTTTGGTGTTGAGTTTGAGAAGTTCTGTATAGCTTTTGGATATCAGCCCTTTGCCTGTAGTGTCATTTGCAGACACCTTCTCCCATTCAATGGTTGCCTCTTTGTTTTTTTGACTGTTACCTTTGCCATGCAGAAACTTTTCATCTTGATGAATTCCCAAAAGTTCATTTTTGCTTTTGTTTCCCCTGCCTTTGAAGGCATGTTCTGAAAGAAGCTACTGTGGTCAATGTTGAAGAGGTTACTGCCTATATTCTCCTCTAGGATTTTGATGGATTCTTGTCTCGCATCGAGTTCTCTCATCCATTTTTAGTTTTTTTTTTTTTTTTTTTTTTTTTTTTTTTTTTTTTTTTTTTTTTTTTAAGATTTTATTTATTTGACAGAGAGAAACACAGCCAGAGAGGGAACACAAGCAGGAGGAGTGAGAGAGGGAGAAGCAGGCTTCCCGCCGAGCAGGGAGCCCGATGCGGGGCTCGATCCCGGGTCTCCGGGATCATGACCTGAGCCGAAGGCAGTCGCTCAACCAACTGAGCCACCCAGGTGCCCCGACATCCATTTTTAGTTTATCTTTGTCTATGGTATAAGAGAATGGTTGACTTCCATTCTTCTGTATATGTTATAAACCTCACAATACCTTGTTATTTTTGTTTAAATAGTCCATTAGCTGTTGAGGAGATTTCAAAAATAAGAGAAACCCACATATTTACCCATATACATACCATTTCCAGTATTACTTATTACTTTGTTTAGATCCAGATTTCCATCTGGCATCATTTTTAATTTTCCTGACCCTTAGGATTTGACAGCCTCAGAATTAGGCTCCCAAGGAGGAGTAGTAAATAATCCTTGCTGCAAATATAAACATCATGGTTTACTTTCAGAGATAATGACCTTCAGGTATGTGATCATAGACTTTTCTTTGGAAGAGTGGGGGAAATTCTAAATTCTGTTCAGTGGGGTCCAGACATGATTACCTTAATGTAATGAAGCAAAGAACCTTGGATGGTTATAGGAGACAAAATAAGAAGTGGGTACACTGAGACACCTTGGAACTTTGCCTCCCGCTAGAAGACTTGGCCTGTAATGGTTCTTTCTGACATGGCCCATTAAGGAACTCTTTATCAGATTCAAACACGGCAAGATATTTCTGAGCAGTGTAGTGGATGAGTTTGTAAAAACTCAATAAGATGGCTGCTATGGATAACATTTTGTGTATATGGTATGTTGTGGGAAAGGACAGAAGAAATAGGAATTAAGATTTCTGCTAATCTACAGGTTGTTACACTAATCCAGATGGAATATGATGAGGTTTTGTTATGGCACTGACAATGGAGAACAAAGAAATTCATATAAGGAAGATAAAATTAAAAACAAAAAACGTAGATACTAATGTGATGTGAAGGGAGGAAACAGAATATTTGAGGGTGTTTCTCAAACATTCAAGTGTATGTATATGTGGTAATTTGCAGGATGCCATTCAAATTTAGTAAGACTTTTTTTAAAGATTTTTTTAAATGAGACACAGCGAGAGAGGGAACACAAGCAGACAGAGTGGAAGAAGGAGAAATAGGCTCTCTGCTGAGCAAGGAGACCAATGCGGGGCTTGATCCTGGGACTCCGGGATCATGACCTGAGCTGAAGGCAGACCCATAACAACTGAGCCACCCAGGTGTCCCTCCAAGGCTACTTTTTATTTTTAATTTAATTTTTCTTTATTTTTAAAAGTAGACTCCCTGCTGGGCCTGAATGCCATGAACTCATGACCCTGAGATCAAGACCTGAACTGAGATCAAGAGTCAGATGCTTAACTGGCTACCCAGGAACTTAGGGATACTACCCAGGAACTACTAAGGATACTTTTTAAAGCAAACAATCTGTGAATGGGGAAAATGGAACACCCATTCCCTCCCTTCCCCCAAAGCCCCTGATAAACTAGTAGTGTGACTTCAAGGAGTCTTCTGTGCTTATGAGAAAATTATTTTTGCTGGGTTCTTGAGTGACTTGTCTTTTTGTGAGCTCACTGTAATCTGTTAGCTGATGCTAGGGAAAAGCAGCAGGGCCTAAAATGGGAACAAAAACTCACAAAGACTTTCTGAGGCTATTAGGTGCCCCAAAGGAGTATTCTGGTTTGTGACTTCAAGTCACAGGCTTCATCTTGTCCCTTGTGGACTTTCTATTTACTTCTAGGACTCTACTTCCTACTGGAGTCCAGAGAAAGTGGCAAGAGAATGGCAGAAAGCCAGAGTCCTTCACAAGTGACTCTTTATCTTCCTTCTACAGAAGCTTTGTGAAGAAACAGCATCTCAGTCTGTCCCTTAAGCAGGCTCATTGTCAAAGGCTCAATAGAATTCTCCTTCTGAACAAAGGGAGATACATTTCTTTATCTCTCTAATTAATGCTTAGACTGAAAAATTGTGTTTAGTCTGCAGCCTAGAGGATGAACTACCTGAAAAAGAGTATTTTTCTTTGGAAGAAAAAAAAATGTTGATGCCATCTCTGCTGTATAGATTTTTACATCAGTCAGGAAGCTTGATAAATAGAGATTCATAAAAAAATTCTGGGGGGTGTATTCTACCCCAGACTAGACATTCTGGCTCCAATTCCCATTATCTAGCAGTCCAGTGGGTTGAAATGGATCAGATGCATATCATTGTGAGCTACACTAAATATGTGTTACAACAACCACTGTTTAATATGTGCGATGCTTTCTGCCTTCACAGTTATGCATTTTCTAGTCTTGTGCCAAAAGATCAATCATCAAATATAGTGTGCTGGTGGGGAGCAGAAACAAGTATAGAATGCATTCAAACTTTCTGTCTCCCAGATCAATTCTAAATTGACCCTGCTGGCTTAGGGAACTCAGTACGTGGATCTCCTAAAGGTTATTTCTTGAATAAATCTCTTTTTTCCCCCCATTTCATCCTTCTCACTACATTCTGTCCCTACTCTTTCTGCTTTTTTCTGTCTCATTGCTTGTCTCCTCCCTGATTCTTTCCAGGTAACTGGACTATGATGCTTTCCTTGCCACATAGCAACATGTGATCTTTTGACTATCTTGCAAGAGCCACAAAAACAAGTAAAAATTAGGCTACAGAAGGCTGTGCTTTTATTTTTTTAATTCTTTTTACTTTAAATTTATTTTATTTTTTCAGTGTTCCAAGATTCATTGCCCAGGCCCCACACCCAGTGCTCCATGCAATAGGTGCCCTCAGTACCCACCACCAGGCTCTCCCATCCCCTGCCCCCTCCCTCCAAGTCCCTCAGTTTGTTTCTGTGTCCAAAGTCTCTCGTGTTTCATTTCTCTCCCTGAATTACCCTACTTCCCATTTACTTTCCTTCTCCTTCTGAACAGTTAAAAAAAATTCTCTTTTAAAAGGGTATCTTTAAAAAGTTCAAATATCACCATTAGAATGGCTGTTTCAGCCATCAGAATGTTTTCACAAAGAAAAAAGTAAATCCCTGTTTGTTTTACAGATATTTTTCACATTGATTACCAGATCACTATCAGTCTGGATACAATTGTTGTTTTACCAACTTTCAATAAATATGAGATGATCCTTGAGGAATAAATGCATAATAAAAATAAAAAAAGTTAGGCTACAGTACCACTAAGTGATTAGCATCTTATCTTGATGAAATAATGTTTCAGAATAGTTTAGGAAAACACATGAGGTCTTTGTAACATGCATGGCCAGAGAATGTTCTAGGAATTGAGTAGCTGAAGTCTTGTATTCCCTACATATTGTAAAGTGTAACCTTCAACTATGAGAGAGACTATGAACATAAAGTGATAGGTACAGAAGAGAGAGAGAATCCAGGTAGCAGAGCAAATATTTTATATTCTGTTGCCTTAGAAAATAGGAGAGATATTTCTAGAATTCACGTAAGGTTTGTATTCCCTAGATTCTCTCCTGAGACCAGAAGATCCTCTCCAGAGCCAGCAAATTCATGTTTCATCTAGAGATATTGTTATATTTTGTTGCCAGAAATTCTAGTCTTGCCTTATTCCCTTATACTGGAATCCTTTTCTATAGAGAACCTGACCCAGTGTGGTCATTCTTGGTTAGATGCTTGCAGTTACCCTATGCACACTTTTGGCTTAGGCTTTCCTGTTGGTGTCCATTACAAAAGCTCATCTGGTTGAGAGGTTTGGGGCATGAAGCTTCATGATCTAACACAGCAACACTGACTAACCCAAACACACAACTCCAAGGAAGAAAGAGAAGGGAAGTTGATAGAGGAGTAAGGGACTTGATAGAAAGGAAGCTGCAGCCCATCAGCCTTGGAATCATCCCCAGAGCCTGTACACTGAGGCTCTGCCCCAGAGGAGCTGCTCTATTTTTCCTGACTGTTCCAGATCAGTTCACTTTCTGTATTCACCCCTGTGGAATTTTGCTTGTTTGCTTTAAAAGACTTTCTGTTGCCTGAAGCTTCTAGTTGCAACTTTTTGGTTTGAATTTTATGGTGAACATCACACAGATTTTGCCACCTCAAATCCTCTCATTTGGGAATTCAAGCTGTGAGGTTGCTTGAAACCTCTATATAAAGACATTAATACTACCATACCCACTAACTGAAAGCATTATAAAAAGAAAAAAAAATTAAGGGGCAGTTAAAGGAGACAGCAGGGAAGACAGATGTATGGACAAATACAGCATCCATCCCCTCTCACTTTCCCCAGCCTTTCCATTTTTTTCTATCTGGCTGCAAGTCTTGAAATGATCACTAGAGCCTATAACCATAGCCTCCATTTCTGAAACCTCTGCTCCCCTCTTCTCCATATATATATACACAACAACCTCTCTTTGATTCCTGTTCATTGTATAACCCCATTCCTGAAAATTCCATCATCAATCTATCCGACAAACACCCAGAGGAAGGGAGCATATCTCATCAGTCCCTGAGTCAGCTGACTACTCCCCTGTGGCCTCCTCTTGTAAGATACACTCCAACTACTCCCACTCAGGTTTCTCTGTGCCCACTGGCCTAGCCTTCTACTAGAATTCCCCTCTGGAAGTTTTTAAAAGCAACCTCTATGCTCTGATAGACTATCTTGTATATCTCCCCTTTACAGCCCTTTTCTTTATCATGGAGTCCCAACAAGGTGCAGCGCAATAAATATTTTTCTTCATTAACATATCTCTTGACTGTCAGGGCCAGCTGTAAATAGAACTGTGGAGTATTTATTGAGCATACACTATCTTCCAGCATTATGCAAGCGTTATCTCATTTAAGCCCTGCAATGACCTTATGAATTAGGCATCATTATCCCTATTGCATAGGAAAGGAAATAGATATCCAGAAAGATTAAATAACTTGTCTAAGATTAAGTGACAGAGTCAGGAATCAAAACTAAGGCTGCCTCTTAACCAGCTATCTACAGAGGTGATTTGGCAGAGTCTGTCCTGATTGATGCTGACTATCCTGTTCATTTCCCCCATACCTCTCAGTTCTACTCCAGGCACCTGGCATCATCAGGTTTCACCACGACCCTCCAGAAATTGTGGGAAGTGATTTTTTAAAAGTCTATTTCACTTCTTCTGGAGGAATATGGGAGCTGGAAAAGATATCAGGAAGATAAATCTCCAGGTGGGCTACTTCATCTTAGTTTCCTGCAGGGATGGATTTGGAGGCAAGAAGGTGTTCCTTGCTCCTCAAATAATATGATAGACATGAGTACCTACTCTGTTCATATGTAAAAGCTAGGCTAGAAACCACATTTCACATGTTTAAAAGCCTTACAACTTGGGGAAGGAGTTCAAAAAGTGGTGCAGAAGTACTGTACTGGTGATTCCTCTCATGCTTCTTAGCACTCTGCCACTTAATAATGCTCTGAAATCTTAAGGGAGACTCCCCGTGCTCTTCCATGAGATGTCTATATTCCCATATATTTTGTATCTTTGTGTTTCTACTATAGCTGCCATTATATTCTCTTGTATTTTCTAGTTAGTTTTGTCTATTTCTCATTTGTCCCTTGTACCATAATCTTCCTAAGCTTGGGAATCACATCCCTTGTACTTTAGAACAGTATCTCACTTTATTTTTTTTAAAGATTTATTATTTATTTGAGAGAGAGAGAGAGAGAGAGAGAGAGAGCAAGTATAAGCGGGGGAAGGGCAGAGGCAGAGGGAGAGAGAATCTCTAACAGACTTCCCTCTGAGTGCAGAGCCTGATGTGAGGCTTAGTCTCATGACCCATAGATCATGATCTGAGCTGAAATCAAGAGTCAGACACTTAACTGAATGAGCCACCCAGGTGCCCCAGAACAGTACCTCACTTTAAGTAGAAGCCCCATACACCTTTGTAGAACTGAAATGAAGTCAAAAGGATGAATGCTGTTTGAAACTTCATATCTTGGGACGCCTGGGTGGCTCAGTTGGTTGAGCGACTGCCTTCGGCTCAGGTCATGATCCCGGAGACCCGGGATCGAGTCCCGCATCGGGCTCCCTGCTCGGCGGGAAGCCTGCTTCTCCCTCTCTCACCCCCCCTGCTTGTGTTCCCTCTCTGGCTGTGTTTCTCTCTGTCAAATAAATAAAATCTTAAAAAAAAAAAAAAAAGAAACTTCATATCTTGCTGCAAGCTGAGGGAACTCCTTATGTGTCATAAGGCAGGTTCTAGCTACAAAAACAACATTGGTTCTTTCTTTATTCATTCTTCCCTCTCTCTGACTCCTTGATTTCCTACCTTCCCTCCCTCCATACCAAACCATCTGATGTGAGGCACAGGACAGGCTGGAAAAAAAGTCCAAAAGTGAAATCTTGGTATGGAACCAGTGTGGGTTGAATCAGCTCTATACATTAATAACAGGAACCAGTGAAGGGGCATTCTTCAGGATGAAGGGAAAGCCCTGAGATTAATAGCTTCTAGGTTCTGATGGATGCAACTGTCTCTCTCCAGGCCTTGGGAAAACAAAAACAAAAACAAAAACAAAAGTTTCTGCATTCATCTGTGATCATGGGCTCACGGATATCACAACAAAGGGAAAGCCTCCAAGAGGAGCTTCCTTCGTGTATTTCCCTTTCCTGGGTAGCTGAGCCCGTGAGTAATTGGGGATTATGGTAGTTGGGGGTATGCAGAGGGTTGCCAAAGCTAGAGATTTAAGCCTCAATCAACTGTTTATGTCCAGTGTTGGGGGACAAGTGGTGGAACAGCTGCAGTTGAGTCTTACTTTTATTTGTCTATGTGCTAAAAGCCTAGGAAGGAAAGCCATAGTGGTGAATCACATCTAACAAAGCAACCCTCAGCGATCTCATAACATGGTGTCTTGGGTATGAACATCCACGACATTTATGGATATTTTAGTGAGTGTCTGAAGTGTAGCATCAGTGAGAGGTACAAGGAGGACCTGGCTGATGACATCATATGCTCTTGAAATGGACAGTGTAAATGCTGGCTCGGATCTTCAGTTGGCATTTGTTTTTGAAGTACAAGATGCCTGATGAGATGCATGGAATTCAGGGTACCACATTTTATTTCTGATCAGGTACCACACTGGGTTCTATTTGATAGATAATAGAAAGCCTGTATCAGTACCCTTTCATTCTTTCCCTACAATAGCAATCATTCCTTTACTGATAAGTTAGTAAGTAAAAGCGTAGGTGTAATATCTCCAAAGGCCACCACTACATAATCATCATAATAATATTAATAATGCTATTGTTATGAATCACAATAATATTCATAGAAAAGTCTAGTATTAGGATAACAGTGAACTAGGCTAGGGGTGCAGAAACCATTTAAATTTTGTTTAACATCCCATTCTCTGCCATGATCCTGATTATCAGGAAGTCAGAAAGTCTTTGAATGGCCATCTCTCTATAGCATCCCTCACACACCCATGGCTTGGACCCAGTTATATCTTCTCTAAAAATGAGTGTAAAGGTGGGAAAAGAGAAGAATTTGTTTCTTCTATATAGTACATAAACATCAAGGATTTAGGATTTTTTTAGGTTTGGCATGGGTGACAAAGAGGAGTTCTGTCATGGCCTGGTTTGAAAATCAATGGATGAGAAAAAGACATAGGAAAAGATGCTGTCAGAGACAACCAAGGGCAAAAATTGAAAGTTGCAACATCATATAATTTATACTATCTCCTGTGATCTTTCCTCTGCCACTACCCCTTGGTCATATGCCTGTTGTACCTGAGAAGGAGACATATTTAGGGGAAGTGGCATTTATAAAATCTTTGTGAAAGCCTCTCTCCTTGAAACATGCTTGAAGTGTAAATGTTAAACATTTTTTGATGTGAGGTTTGCATTGTGTTGATAATATTGCCAAAGTTTCTTCTAGGTCAGTTTCTGTTCTCTGATTTCATTTACATTTCTTACCCCAGGATCCTAGATGACATGGCTATAGGGAAAATACCTCTTGGTTCTGGTCAAACCAAATAAATCTGGATCATTGTCTCCTCTCTCATTAGTATTATTTAATTGGCCAGATTAATTTAATTATGGCAATTAATTTAATTATGATAGACCTAACCCAAGATTAGAGTGGAGTTGGTGGGCTAAATGTCCCTGAAGAATCATTAGTACATTGCTTAGGCCTCTGTGCCTGACCTTGTGACATGCAGGTTTTGTCTGAAGGGTCTATTGATCACTTCACCTACAGGGTGCAATGTCTTTTCTCTAGAAGGTAGATCCCTTGTGATTTCCTCTTTAATTTTGATTCCTGTATGTTTATAATTTGCTTATTTTTTCATGCTGCCCATGCAGAGATATCTTGCATTGTATTAGTCTTCTCCAGCGAATCACTTTGATAGCTGAGGTTTAGAGCATTTCCTGACTGCCCAGAGTGAAAGTTTAATTAGATGCTTAATCGGTGTTCTGCTTGTAGTCTGACATGTTAAAAATGTATACGCTGCCATTATTATAAATGTTGTCTAAACATAGATATTGCTTTGGACCTTTAAACTTTCTGATTGATCTAAAGAAGAATTTTTTGTACAGCAAAGTTTATCCCCAACAGATGGTTTATTAAGCAAAAATCAGCTTTTAAACAACATGTCACAATTATTTTATTCTCTGCAGCAGAATTCCTACTGCCGATGAATCTCTAATTAGAATTTGGTTCTGGCAAGGAATGAAAAAACAGACACCCTGGGAGGACAGAATGCCAAAAATAACACACTGAGCAATACGAAGGACCAGAGTGGTCCTACCTTGTGTTTTCTTTTGGCTCCCTTTCTTTCTTTTCATATGAAAGACCATTTGTCCCCAGTATAATCCCATTCTTTCATATGAAGGAGACCATTTGTCCCCAGTATAATCCCAGTTTGTGGCCAGGGGATGGAAACACAGGTATCCAAGTCACCTCCAGGATGTCTGATGTGTTCTCTTCTGGGTGTGTTGGAATAAACAAGGTCCCAAGTTCATATGCCCTTAGCCACCTTTCTTTGATACCCAGAATTACCATTGCTAATATATCTCTACAACTCCTGCTAAAACCCCAACAGTCCTAGAGAGGAATGTTATCAGTAGTAACATCAAAATGGCTAAAAATTGTTGGACATTTGCTATATATGGGTTCTGTGCTAAATGCTATATATACACCATCCCATTTAATACTGGCAAAACCTCTGAGATCTATAATATTATCCCCTTGGTTGGCAGATGAGAAAATAGAGGTACAAAGTGACTAAATAACTACATTCAAGGTCAGGTAGCTGATAGGGGATAGAGATGGCATCAAAACCCAGATCTGTTTGACTTCTAACCACTATACTACTAATCTGGCATACATATGTATGATCATTCAGCCATTAGTGCCAACTAATATATTAGGCTGTATTCAGTTATCAGATTAACAGTCACTCACCTCTGTGCCTGATTTAATGGCACACAGGACAGAGGGTTTTAGAATGAGGTCTGAGTGTGGTGTGTGTGTAGGAGAGAGAGAGTGTGTGTGAATAGAAAGATAAGTCCACAGTAGTGTTCTACTCTTTATTGACTGAAGTGTAATACTAGAAAATTCAAGATTCTTGCAGTGAAGGAATTAGTAGGGGCATTACGAATATCCCTGAGATCAGGTTTTATTAATGGTTATTTCTGATAAAGTGGATTTACTGCCTCAGAGACTGAAAGCAGTACAGACTCTTTCCTTTAAGCACACTGACTGCCTCATTGTTGGCTGAACTGAAACATGTAGTTTGAAAAATCTAGCTATCCTAGATATAGCCACCAGCCCTTGCTGGGGGAAACGATGCAGGCTCAGGTCCCAGGGGATGCTGCAGTGAAAGAACCACAGGTGGTCTGCAAAATTATCATCTTCTGAAAGGTAGCCTTTTCATTGAGCCGGGGACACCAGACACACTTGGCTTCTAACTCACCATATGGCATGCATTATTGGGCTGGGCTGCTCTGCTCAGTCTCTGGTGTGATGTGGCACTTAATGTTGTGGAATTATTTCTTTACTCAATTAAAAAAATACCCTGCTCTAAATCCTCATCTGTTTCTCCCCCTTAGCCCCTGTCAATCCCCCAGGTACTGCATGCATTTTCTGCTTTGCTCCTTGCGTGTTCTTTATTTTTACTTTTCTTTTTCTAAACCTTTCCCCTCTGACTTAAAAGTTCAGGAGAATGGAGCATGGCTGCACACATTGAACTTGGATTCTCACAAAACTACTGATCCCTGAGATATGGCCATTCCTTTTCTGAGGAAGGCTTTTGGTTATTTCTTTCCAGCTGTATTTTTCAGGATTCCTCTCTGATTAGACTTCTTTAAAGCAACGAACAAAACAAAAAAGAAAAAAGAAACAAAAGACTGAAACTAAGGTACTCTATTAGGAGACCCATTGATTTTTATCTCTATAGCTCCTCACCTTCTGTTTAGTTCTTCTGAGTCTCTAATCCCATCTGCTCTCTGGTTGTGCTTACATGTTAGTTGTTCAAATAATCACTTTCAATGTTTTTATCCCACTGCTAGCCTGCTCAGGAATCTCCAAGTGTGTGGGATTTCCTGAATCTCCCCTACAAAAACTCCACAAAGCTTGAAAGTCCCCAGAAGTGAATGGTGTTTCCTGAAGGCCCCAATGAACAAGGCAAATGGTTCCTGGGACACAACCTGCTTGAATTTATGAGCATTGGTTTATCCGGGTTTTGCATCAGAATTACTTGGGGAGCTTGTTACAGTGCTTATTCCTGAACCCTATCCTAACTCTACAGAATTAAAATTGCATATGTGTGCATGCATGTGTGCAGGGGGGAGAAGGGAATCAGGCCCAAGAAACTGCATTTTAAAAATAAGCTCCTAGGCAGGGGCCTCTGGGTGGCTCAGTCAGTTAGGGAAACAACTCTTCATTTTGGCTCAGGTCATGATCTTAGGGTCATGAGATTGAGCCCCATGTAGGGCTCTGCACTTACATGAGTCTGCTTAAGATTCTCCATCCCTCTTTGCCTATCCCCCCTGCTCTTCCTCTCTCTCCTCCCCTCTCTCTAAAAATAAACAAATAGAAATAAAATATTAAAAAAAAGCTCCTAGGCAGTACACATAGCAATTTGAGAACTTTTGTCACAAGGTTCTTAAGCAGAGAAAAACCATGATCATTTTTTTTAAAGAACTGGCAACAATGTGGAGGTTTTCTGGCTTGGGACAAAGCAAAGATTCAGACAGGAAAAGCAAACTAAAGAGCTGCTGTAGAGTGGGCAAAATAACTGGTCATCTGTGGGAAACCAATAGAAGCGTCTGCTTTTAGTTGTTAGGAAAGAAGTTGGAAGTCTGGAATAAATGGCTAGTTTCTCAAACTCCACCTCAGGCCTCTCCTGTAGCAGTTTGCATCCTTTATTTAAAAACTGTTTTAGAGGGCTGTTCATTTACCCTTGTTCATCACAAGAAAAGAACTCAATTCTTCCATTTAAACTAGAGCTAAGAGGCATAGCATTGCATTTGTATAAAGAATTGTGCGATTGAAGCAGTGGATCCAAATAGTGCTTCTCAAAATGTGGTCCTCTGATCACTTGCATTAGAATTAGATGAAATGCTGGCCAAAATGCAGATGCTTGCATCTCACCTCAGGCCTACCAAATCAGAATGGGAGCCCCCAAATTTGTGTTATAACCAACTTTCCAGGTGACACTGATAATAAAATTGAAGAAGCAGTGTTCTATAGTATTTGTATCTTTGCTCTTCCTGGGAAATTTTTGCCTCCATTTTTACCTGTGGAAATCTTGCTTCTCTGTATAATATCAGCCTTCTCTGATCCACTTATCCCAACCCCAACAAATGCAACCTCTTCTGTTGCTGTAAAGTTGGTAAATATGGGGAGACATCATGGAGGGTTCAGGAACACCAAGACTGGAGGTGGTAGGAAGGATCCAGAATTTGCACTTAAAAGTTCTACAGTTGAGTTGAGGCTGCAAAATGTACGAGAAATTCAGGTAATTTTGATGATTGCTGATGTTCAAGAGCCACTGTTTTAGGGGTGCCTAGGTGGCACAGTCGATTATGTGTCTGACTCTTGGTTTTGGCTCAGGTCCTAATCTCAGGGTCCTGGGATCCAGCCCTACGCGTCAGGCTCCCTGCTCAGCACAAAGTCTCCTTAAGATTCTATCTGCCCCTGCGCCCACCCCCCACCTCAAATAAATAAGTAAATCTTTTAAAAAACGACAAAAAAGAAATGCTGCTTTAAAGGATACACTGTATTTAGTTCATATGATCTTAAATGTTTGAAGCTGGTTTTATTTTCATAGTGTATTATCACTTGGTGGACACCACAGTCCCTGTTTTTAATTAGTCTTGGCTCAAGTAGGGTTTTCTTTTATGTGTCCTAAGCCTCTAGTTCTCAAACTTTAGTGTGTATACAAATCAAATGAATATTTTGTTAAAATTTAGATTGTGACTCAGTAGGTGTGGGGTGGAGCCTGAGGTTCTGTACTTCTAATAAGCTTCCAGGTAATACTGTTGCTGCTGGCCCAAGGACCACAACTTTGAGTAGCAATATTCTAAACTATTTTTCCTAATATTAAAGATGTGCCATTAATTTGGGGATAGCAAATTCCAATGCCTTTACTGGCCAGGCCAGTAAGTAATTGTTAATATGTGAAACTACAAAACTGATATGAATAGGGCATGATAGAGCCTGTAGGCATTCAAGTATATTTTTTAAATTAACATACAATGTATTATTTGTTTCAGGTGTACAGGTCTGTGATTCATCAGCCTTACACAATTCAGAGCACTCATCGTAGCACATACATTTTTAAACACAGTGGGCTTGTCAAATAGTCTACAAAATGCTTCCTTCCATCTGAGCCAACTTATTTGCAACCCCTTTGCTAGTACAACTATTTTAAAATGTGTCAGTGAGCATTTGTTTTCCCATCTACCCATTTTATGGGTTTTTAGATTTCAACCACAATCCATTTTCATGCTTCTTCTTCCCATTTTTAATTGGCACTGCTTGATGTAAGCAGTTTTAAAGGTTATTGTTTTAAAATGTGTGTTCTATATAAGCAGCCAGGTTGTAACTCTTCAAGGACAGGAACCGGGCCTAGTTTCTTTTGTCTCCCCTCAATAATGTTTAGTTCAGTGTTCAGCTCACACTGGGCACTCAGTCACAGATGACTAATTGACTCACTGTCAGGACCAGGACAGTACTTCAGAAGACAAATGTGTTCACTAGGATGGCTGAGATTTGGAGATAAGGACCAAATCCTATATGATTAGCATAAAGTTTCTTCTAGTTTGAAGAGGGAAACCAGGATTAAAAATTTTTTCCCAATATTAGAACACAGACCAGGCTTACTCAACTGCTATTGTTTTGAATTTAGCAGGATATGTTGTGTTTGCTTCTGGACTTATTTGATCTGCTACTTTTGCTGCTATTCATTAAATAGATTGTTGATATGTAAATACACAAGTTGCTGTGCAAAATTGACCTAATTTTCTTGTGAACTTTCTTCCTGAGCTTATAGAAAGGCATTATGTTACTTTTCCACATTCAAGAATATTTTAAGTAGTTGCAGCTAAATTGTGCTAAACCAATTGTCAAAACTTGGGAGTGTACCATAAAAGAAAATTGATACAGATAAAATCAACTTGTTTTCAAAAATGGTCTCCTGTTTATTTATATGTATGCAAATATATCTGTATTTGGCATAGATATACCACACATTGTGTTATGGCTTAAAGATTCAACTGGAGTTAATGATCTCACACAAGGAAGAACTATTAGCAAATTAATTAAGAACCTGTCAGGCTATTATAAGTTATTTGTTGGCTTAAAGAGGAACTATCCCTCACTGAAAATTGTGGTTCTATAGACTATTAAGCTGATCTCTGCCAGAAAAGAAGCTTCTCATCAAACAAACAAAAGGTTGTCGATGACTAGTCAACCAGAATCGTGTAAACATGAACTGAATTGAATACTTTTGATTATGATTCTCTACTTTTTCATTTGTTCAACAAATATTGATTGATCAAAAAGCCTTCTATGCATCATATTATTACTGAACACAGATGAACAAGGGGTTGTGATAGTGAACAAGACTTTTATGTTTCTCACCTTCTTGAAACATTAATTCCAAGTTGTGTCATCAATGTGTATATGTGAGTCTTAGTCCCTTTGGGCTGCTATAATAAAAATATCATGGACTGAGTGGCTTAAACAAGAAATGTTTCTCATAGTTCTGGAGGCTGGAAAGTCAAAGATCAAAGTGCTGGCAGATTTAGTATCTGGTAAGAGCTCTCTTCCTGCTTCGTAGATGGCCATTTTCTTGCTGTAACTTCACATGGCAGAAAGGGTAAAGGAACTCTCTGGGGTGTTTGTTATAAGGGCACTAACTCCATTCACAAGGGTTCAACACTCATAACCTAATCACATCTCAAATTCCCCACCTACTAATACTATCCTCTTGGGGGTCATGTTTCAACACAAGAATTTTTGAGGGGGACACAAAAATTCAGTCTATACAATGTGAATTTATATATTATAGTAATTATAAGAATCTTAGAAATCTTCTTTATACAATCAAAGAATTATACAGTTAGATGATGCCTTAAAATGATGTTTAATTTATTCCTTCATCCTTCAGGTACCTGGAGGAAGTTGTGTGTATGTTATAGCCATTTTGATTGATGATCCCTACTCCACTCTCCTGAGTACTCATCATTTCTGTCCACACACATCTGACAGCTTTGAACTACAAGCACTATGCGCTTGTCTGTATACTTTTTCTGGTGTCTTGGGCCAGAATGACCTATGCTGGGGAGTTACCACATCTCTCTTTATCAGTGCAGTCAGCCCTCAATCAAGAGCTTCAGTTGGGATAACACAGGCATGTTCTACAGTGTGCAAAAGTTCCCTCAGAGGATCCTGAGCTTCAGTTACCCACAGTGGTGATCTGTTCAGTACTCACTCAATATCAGCTTCCTTTTCTTCCTTGCAGCACTTTTTAATTTTCCTTCTACTGTTTACGGGGATCACCCTCTAAATACACGACTTGTTTCACATTCTTGTATCCGGGTCAGCTTTTGGGGGAACCCAATCTAAGTCATTTGTCAACCCTTGGCTCTCCAAGGTTACATGATGGAATTAAAATATTCAAGGGTAAATTTATTTTGAAAATCATATATAATGTAAACCACATCAATCTTACTCATAAACAAATATAAGAACATTGTTTATTTTTGTCAAATATTTAGATGCACATGATTAGTTAATTAAGTGTATTTGAAGAAGATTTTATCTTTGAGAGAAAGTAAAATTCACTTGCAATTTGGATAATAGAACCCCACTTTTGTTGGCCAATCTCACTGGAATTTTCAGAAAACCAATTGGTACCTTTTTAGGGTGCCAGGGTGGTGCAGTTATTCTTGGTTTTGGCTCAGGTTGATCTCAGAGCCATGAGTTTGAGCCCCGCATTGGGCTCCATGCTTGGCACAGAGTGTGCTTGAGATTCTCTCTTCCCCTCTCTTTGTCCCTCCCGCTTATGCACTCTGGCTCTCTGAAATAAATAAATAAACAAATCTGTTTTAAAAAGAAAGCCAATTTGCACCTTTTAAGATTATGAAATCTTGTTTTAGGATTTGGCTACCTCTTTCAAGCTCTTCTCACCCTTTTCTATCCCCATAACCCAGGTCTTCTTGGATAGAGTGGTTACAACATAACCTCTTGTTTGTTTCATTTTTTGTTGCCTTTTGTTGCCATTTTTTTGTCATCCGCAGCCTATTTCTGTTTTTCTCTATCTTGAATGGAATCTTACCCTTAGTTTTATAGACATGTTCAGAATTTCACTTTGAAGTCTCATAAACCTATTGCAAATATTTCTCTCTTCTCTTTATTGGTGGTAAGGAAGTCATCTGATTTTATCAGACTTAGAATATTCCAATCTATGAATAATATAAAATGAGAAATGAAAATAGACAAGCAACAAAACTGTTGGGCTTATGGGTATGATTGAAGACTTGTAACATTAACTTTTTATATTTGGACATTTTATGTATGTATACTGGGATATATTTACCTCTTTCATTTTAACTTCATTCTTCCCTCCAATTCCCTGCAACTGTTAATATTCTTTCATTTGTGAGTTTGAGGGTGGCCATTCCCAGGGAAGGAAGCATAGGAGAAGCTCTCTGTTATGTAGGAGGACTTGTCTGTACTTACTAAAGTCTTTGTTGTTATTAGTACTCCATGTTGCTTCCCGCAATTGCTTGTCTGGATTCCCGAACTCTTGCCTTTTCCTTACAAATGTCTTGGTTCAGGATGTTTCTTTAGACTTTGGACTTTAGACCTCTGTCTTATTTTCATTTTCTATGTCCAATTTCCCTGCCTAACTCAATAACCCTACCTGTTATGAATTTTTGTACCTAGTATATCTTGAATAGATATTTCTTAAATATTGGATACACTCCCTTATTCTTCCTTGCTTAATCCTTCTAAGGCTTCTATGGCTTCTAAGACACTGAACTCATGCTTTTGGGTAATTTCCCAGGGTTGGCAAGCTCTTCTGTCTGGATTTTTCCCTTTACCCCCAGCCCTACATTAGTTTCTTGGACTTCCAGTACCTTATTTTGTACCATGACTTGCTGTAATGCTGACAGTCCTGTAGACATAATGTAACTAGAATACTCACTATAAGGGAGCAAGTTAACAAATCTGAGATACACAATCCTATTTATACTTTTATTTTGAAGGATAATTATGTCTTTGCTTAGGTAAGACCCTATGCATTGAGTGCAGATGTCAGAGCAAGAAAGTGTTGGCTAAGACTGGGTTCCTGCTGTGAAGCACAAGATGCGTGAAATTCTAGCATATGTGCAGAAAATTTAAACCTATCATTTACTGACAGGCAATAATTACTTTAATGAAGTCAGGAGACTATTTCAAATAAGCAATTAGAGTTACAGTAAAACTGTAAACAGGACCCTAATTAATGCATTTTCAAACTGTCTTTCCCTCCTCTGTGCTTTGGGTTATAAAAAGAATGAGAAAAATAACTCACTCATATTATTATTGAAACTTTATGTCATGCTGGGCACTGTGCTAGGTACTTTATATATATATTGCCTTATTTAATCCTCACTAAAATACTGTGAGGTAAATACTAGTAATAGTCCCATTTTGCAGATGAAACTGAAGCTCGGAGGTGAGAAACATTGCATGAAGTCATATAGATTAGTAAACAGTGCGCCTGTGATTTAGACATTGATTAGCGTGACTATGGAACCCAAGCTTTTATCTATGACACCTAGACTATATGGTCTATGTAGCACATGTGTAAAACCCACTTCCCAATTTTATTGGTCAATATGTGCTGATAGGAAACACATGGTACATTCAGATTAGGATAATTTAAAGAAGGTCTATTCATAACTGGACTATTTACAGAGGCATAAGAAAAAAAGGACCCATAAAGAGTAGCATAATAATATCAAATGGAGCTGTTACTATTTCTAAGTTGAAAGGGTTAACGGAGGGAGAAGTTATAGGCACCCAGGACAGACACTTTATAGTAGGCTGATATGAGTGGGCTGATAGTAGGCTGATATAACTGTCTAGAGACACAATGAGACCAAGGCAACTTTGCAGCGAGGAAGCCAGGAAAATAAATAGTCTCACTTCACCTTCCTTCTGCCCTCCTTCCAATCACCTTCCTGGGTTCTCCATTGGCCAAAACTAACCAGAAGCCAGAGTATAGTCTTAATGGGTTATCTGGTGAATGTGTTAGAACAGCACACCCAAAAGTATAATATATTTGCTTCTGAAATCCGAAGAGGCCTGCCAAGCATTGTGCCAGACCATTGAACCTTCTAAAAACATCACTAATGTGATAAGCACCTGAACTTTTGCAGAATTTATCTTCTACTCTCTGGCATACATATATTTCACAAAGGCATAGAGGATTCTTGTTACTTCCTGCTCATTAGGTCGTTGACCATATGTATCATGTAATGAAGCAGCAGGATGTGAAGGGGCCTCTGGACTATATTATGATAAAGAGCAGGAGAATTGACACAACCCTGGAGTGTAGTGAAGATATACTATTGCTCCTACCATGTAGATTCTTTTTTTTAAAAGATTTTATTTGACATAGAGAAACACAGCCAGAGAGGGGAACACAAGCAGGGGGAGTGAGAGAGGGAGAAGCAGACTCCCCACCAAGCAGAGAGCCCCATGTGGGGCTCGATCCCGGGACTCTGGGATCATGACCTGAGCTGAAGGCAGTTGCTTAACCAACTGAGCCACCCAGGTGCCCCTACTACCATGTAGATTCTAACTGCTTATGATTTTCCATACTAATTGAGATGGAGAAGAAAACATTTTTCCAGGTTGAATAGCTGTATACCAGGTGCCAAGGTGCTAGGGAATATTGATTTTATTTAGTAAAGACACCATATCTGGAACCACAGTTGTGAGGAAACACAGTTGTGATTTACATCACTATGTGATTAAATTTATGATATTTACTATTGTTCACCAAAACACACCTGAGCCTTTTCACCAGCCAAACAGGCAAATTTAGTGGGGGTGTGGCAAATATCATCATCCTTGTATCTTTCAGGGGCTCAGTCTCATGACCCACAAGATCATGATGTGAGCTAAAACCAAGAGTCATTTAACTGACTTGAGCTCTCTGTGTCCCCTGCTCCAGGTGTTTTTTTCCCCAGTATATGGCCACAGGTACTTCTGGGGAAAGTTTAGAGAAGATTTACAGTTTACTCCTGTGGCCTCAAAGGCTTCAGGTCTTTGAATGGACTTAAGTTTGAGAATTGTATGAGAGACCATGAATTGCCACTATAGTGAGTTGTGTTAGGTTTCTGCTTAGTAGACCATTTTTTCCCCGCCTATATATGCCAAGAATCATGTTCATATGCTTCATATATTTTATTTTCAGACTTCCATGATCAATTTACCATTACCACATATCCCTGCAAGTCAACACTCTGATTACTACTTTGTCCTTGGGTCTTATATAAATTACACTTACTATATCACTGATTGTTAAATGATACCATCCTGCCATTAGCACTTCAGGATACCATTATTCCCATTGATCAAGGGAGATACAGTTCTACAATAACTTCTACCATCATCTGTAACCTATAAGAAGACAGCCACCACAGAACTTTTCAAGGTTGATTGTGCTTTCCATTAGTAATGTTTGTTGCAATGCCTTGGTAAGGAACTGTCCCAGCCTTCATGGACTAATTGCTATGGCTATTTGATCTTCCAAGACCTTGCTCTCTACCTGCACTTCATTCCATGCCATAATAGGTGGTAATTTGAATGTCTATAATGCCACTGCATGTCATGGATTACTTATTCCTGTTTTCCTCCAAAAGGGTGTTTATCCAAGTCTTCTTCAATAACCAAATCAATCTCAGAATGTCATTTCAAAAGTCTATTACTTGGAGGCTACTTTTTAGGGAAAATTACAACTGAAATAAAGTGGAAAATTAGCATAATTAAGGGAAGATTTATTTATGAAGGGATTTTTTAAGAGTTTTTTTAAAAAAGATTTTATTTATTTTGACAGAGAGAAACACAGCCAGAGGGGGAACACAAGCAAGGGGAGTGAGGGAAGGAGAAGCAGGCTTCCCGCCAAGCAGAGCAGGGAGCCCAATGTGGGACTCGATCCCGGGTCTCCTGAGATCGTGACCTGAGCTGAAGGCAGAAGCTTTAACCCACTGAGCCACCCAGGCGCCCAAAGGGATTTTTTTTTATAGAGGTGTAGGTGTAGAGAGACTACAAGGGATTGTCTAATAACCCAAGATGGTAGGATTGAAGACATTACCACACCAGACCAATGGAATGAAGGAAGGAACAGTTAGCAGTATATGGAAGGGTAGAGTTGTATAAAGGAAACTATCTGGAGAGGAGTAGTGACTTTTGGATTAGGGATACAACCGGGCCAGAGAAACCTGGCAGGGAGAAAGCCAGAGGAATAAATACCCTGACCTTATTTTCTCTTTTCTTCTGATCTACAGTAGATCACACTGACCAAATCCATTCAGAAGCCAGAGGAAAAGGAGCCAATTGACAAGGTCCATATAGGTCACCTTCAAAAAGCAGAGAGCATGATGAAGGCTGGAGAGTAGATCTAGGGGGCAAGTGGAAGGTATCTGCCATCTCATGTATTAGTAGAACATCTTTATCTACCAGTGTGCTCTGCTTAGGTTTAGATAGCTATTCAAATTGAAAATGTAGATTGCTCTGGGCAGGATAGACATTTTAACAATGTTCATTCTTCCTTTACATGAGCATGGATTTTTTTTCTTTTATGTCTTCTTCAATTTCTTTCATATGTGTTCTGTAGTTTCTGGAGTATAGATCCTTTACCTCTATGGTTAGGTTTATCCCAAGGTATCTTATGTTTTTTGTTGCTATTGTAAATGGATATTCCTTAATTTCTCTTTCTACAGTTACATTGTTAGTGTATAAGAAGGTAACTGATTTCTGTGCATTGATTTTTATATCCTTCCACATCGCTGAATTGCTGTATGAGTTCTGGTAATTTGGGAGTGGAGTCTTTTGGGTTTTCCACATAAAGTATCATGTCATCTGCAAAGAGAGAGAGTTCGACTTGTTCTTTGCTAATCTGGATACATTTTATTTCTCTTTGTTGTCTGATTGCTAAGGCTAGGACTTCTACCATTATGTTAAACAATAGTGGTGAGAGTGGGCATCCCTGTTGTGTTCCTGACCTTAAGGGAAAAGCTCTTAGCTTTTTCTCATTGATAATGATATTCACTGTGGGCTTTTCATAGATGAGTTTTATGATATTGAAGAATATTCCCTCTCTCTATATATACTCTGAAGACTTTCAATCAGGAAGGATGTTGTATTTTATCAAATGCTTTCTCTGCATCAATTGAGAGGATCATATGGTTCTTGTTTTTTCTTTTATTAATGTGTTCTATCATGTTGCTTGATTTGCAAATGTTGAACCACCTTTGAATCCCAGGAATAAATCCACTTGGTCATGGTGTACAATCCTTTTAATGTATGTTAGTTCCTATTGGCTAGGATCTTGTTGAGTATTTTGGCGTCCGTGTTCATCAGAGATATTGGTCTCCTTTTTGATGGGGTCTTTGCCTGGTTTTGGGATCAGGGTAATGTCCTTCAACAGATGAATGGATAAAGAAGACATGGTACATATATACAATAGAATATTATTTTTGGCCATCAGAAAGGATGAATACCCACCATTTGCATTGGCATGGATGGAACTGAAAGGGTTATGTTAAGTGAAGTAAGTCAAACAGAGAAAGAAATTTATCATGGTTTTGCTCATGCATGGAACATAAACAGCAGCATAGAGGATTATGGAGAAAGGGAGATAAATCTGAAGGGGGAGAAGTCAGAGAGGGATACAAACCCTGAGAGACTCTGGACTTTAGGAAACAAACTGAGAGTTTCAGAGGGGAGAGGGTGGAGGATGGGGTAGCCAGGGGTTGAGTATTAAGGAGGGCACATGTGTTGGAGCACTGGCTGTGGGGCATAAACAATGAATATTGGAACACTGAAAAAATAAAATAAATTTAAAGTCAAAATAGATATTAAAAAAAAATAAAATCACAAAAGAAAGAAAAAAGAAGGGCACATGTTGTGATGAGCCCTGGGTGTTATATGTAACTAATGAATCATTGAACACTACATCAAAAACTAATGATGACTAGTGACTAACTGAACATAATAAAAAATATCTGTTCACAATTTCCAGCTAAACAGAAAATATGAAACCTTCACCAAGAGGGAGTTTATGCCTTTCTAAATGGTTAGAGCAAAGTTGTCATTTAATGTCTCAGGAGCACCTAATAATGCAATCACTATTTTCTTTATTCTATTGAATTTAAGTCAGAGTTAACTTGACATTTACATTACTGTAGTCTTCTCAGGGTGCTAGTTTAGTTATCTATAAATGTGCCTAAAGTTTTTCTTTTAAAAAAAAAACAACTTCATTTTATCTCCCACTCCTTAAGATTTTTTTTAAAAAAGTTATCTCTGTCAGAAATATCCCAAACTGGAAAACTGGGGTCATCTTTGTCATTTCCATCTTATTGTCTAATTAACATCAAACCAGTCACCAATTACAGTTAATTTTTCCTCTAATTTCTTTTTTGGCCCCAATTTCTCTCTCTCCTATTATAATGACACTAACACAAACCTTTACCAGTTCACACCTGGATTTTGGTGATAGTCTCTTAATTGCCACATTAATCTTAGATGGTTATCTGAAAAGTAAACTGTATTTTCAAAAAATGTCAGTGAATTGCAGGAATAGGGCCACACTCTTTAGCATGGAATTCAAAGTCCTCCACAATTCATTTGCTACCTTCCTTTCCAAACTTGCCTCTTAACAGCTTAACCAGGCAATTCTAGTCTAGTGAAATCACTTAACTCCTTATGCCCTGAAACTGCTAAAATGCCTTTCCCTTTCAATGTGTTGCCTCAGGTTGTTCTTTCTTCTTGGAATGGCTGCTTTCTTTCTCTTCCAATTGTCTAAATCCCATTTTTCACTTGAAACTCACCTCAGCACCTTTTTTTTTTTCCAAGACTGCCTGTACTTGGTCCTTGATGAGATCTTCTGTATCCAGTAGCCCTTACTGTCTGTGAGTAAAAATAGTACCTATTTCCTAAGACTTTAAAAACCAGTGATTTCTCACAGATTTGTTGTGAGTCTTACATAACTTGATATATATCAGATATTTTTAGAATAATGCTTGGTATGTAGTAAGTTCTTGATAAATTTTACCTGCTATCAAAATTATTATTTATCATTACTTAGATTATAATCCATTTGACAATTAACAGGGTACTTTTATATTGTAACTTTGCTTTACATGTATACCATCCTCATGAAAAAGGGGTATGGTTTTTTTTTCTTTTAATCTATTGTTATATTCTCAACATTTAGCATAGAGCTTAGCAAAGAGTGGGCCTGAATAAATGCTTACTGTGTGGTAGATGATGATGGTGATGATGATGATGATGATGATGATGATGATGTCGTCTGCTACTCTATTCTCTGCTGTTTTTGTTAAGCGGCTATAATATATGTTAATTTATAGAAGGATTTGTTGCATTATAAGACTGGAAAGTACCTCTTAGATAATTTGATTCCATACCATCATCTTCTGGATGGTAAAGTTGACGCTCAAGTGAGAGGAAAGGATTTGCCCTAAACCAGAGTGCCCAGTTAGTGACAGACACAGGGCTAGAACTCAGAATGCCTTCTAGATCATTGAATTGAATAAATATTTATTAAGTACCTACTATGTGATAAGTACTATGCTGTTATTAGAAGCAGGACTGTGTCCCATCTTTTCATGACAGTTACAGTTTAATGGTGGGGAGAGATTTAAATAAACATAAGCAAACAAAAAAATAAACAATGATTGCTATGAGGGAAGTAAAACGGCAATGTGAAAGACTAACAAGAATGAAGGAAGAGGTAGGTAAGTTAGGTCTTCTGAGGTAATAGTTAAGCTGGGTCCTGCATGATGGGAAGGAGAAATCCAAGGCAAAGTATGGACAAAGATGGTTTCAGGTACAAGTAAGAATAATTGCATTGGGGTGGGCCCTGGGGTGGGAATGAGTCTGCTGTGTTCTAGAACTGAAGGTATGGTCAATATAGCCAAAACAGTGCCTGAGTGAGGAAATGATTGGATTTGAGGTCAGAGGTCAAGGGGTCAAATCACATAGCACAATATAGGCTATAGTAAGGAGTTGTATTTTAGTTTTATGACGCTGTTTATGCCTTAAAATGATCATTTGGGCTGTTGTATGGAAGACCAGTCTATACAGAGAAAGACAAGGGTGTATGAGAAAAATCAACCAAAACTTAGAACTAGGTAAAATAGGTTACTGAACCACCTTTCACTGCAATGCAGGGCTTTGACTTTCTATTGTCTAGGGTATTGTGCAGTCCTTTGAGGCAGAGGTTAACTTGTAGATTGTTACCCAATAGAGAGGCAAATAATTTTTTTGCCATTCCCATTGTAAAATATAACTCCAAATTATAGTTGTGGCCTTGTTGGATATGAACTACTTTTATATCTAACCCATAAATAATATTCCAACATTACTTATAAATATTTAGCTTCTCAAATGGTCTTTGGATCAGATTTAAAAATCTTACTGATTCCTGCGAACATTAATGAATTCACCCACATCTTTGACATGTGCTTATTTGAATCATAAGCTTACCTTTTTGAATATTAAACTTTAACAGGTGGAAACAGACAGTATAGTTAGAGGGCAACTGGTGTAGTCCAGGGAAGCTGTGACACTATCTTGGACTAAGGTCATGATAGTAGACATGGTTGGAAGTAATTAGATTCCTTATAGGCTGGAGCAGAACCAACAGAACTTCTGATTGATGAAACATGGAAGATCAACAACAACAACCAAAAAAACCATGGAAGATCAAGGGGAGAGTTATAAAGAAATATCCCTAGGTTCTTGGCCTAAGTAACTGCTGGTGCCATTAACTGAAATGGGAGAGATTGGGGGTAGAAAAGTTTGGCAGAGCATGTGAGGTAGAAAATCAGAAGTCCAGTTTAAGATATGCTAATTTTTTAAAAGATTTTATTTATTTGACAGAGAGAAACATAGCCAGAGAGGGAACACAAGCAGGGGCAGTGAGAGAGGGAGAAGCAGGCTTCCTGCTGAGCAGGGAGCCCGATGTGGGACTGGATCCTGGGTCTCCGGGATCATGACCTGAGCCGAAGGCAGTCGCTTAACCAACTGAGACACCCAGGTGCCCCAAGATATGCTAATTTAATGACATCAGTTAGTTTTCCATGTGGAAATGTGAAATAGGCTCTGGGATATATGGGTCTGGAACTTAAGAGGAGATTCTGGGGCAGAGATAAAAATTTGGGTAACATTAGAATTTAGGCAATGTTTAAAGCCTAGGCCTGGATGGAGCTGGAGTTCTCAAGGAGATTTAGAAAAAAAAATGGGTATTATTAGGTTCTATTATATATTCAGTACATTTAGGGTAGAGACTCTCCAATTCTATCACGTGATGCAGGTGGTGATTTGACGCTGAGAAACAGTGATCTAGACAGAATTTGGCAAACTATTTTCTGTTAAGGTCCAGCTAGTAAATATTGTGGGCTTTCTGGGCTATACAGTCTCAGCTCTGTCACTGTAGCAGGAAATCAGCCATAGATAGCTCATAAATGCCTGAGCATGGCTGTATTCCAGTAACATTTTATTTATGGACCTGAAATTGGAATTTCATATGACTTACACATGTCACAAAATATTATTTTTCTTGAGATTCCCCCCCATTTTAAAATACAAAACCACTCTTAGCTTATAGGCCATACAAAAATTGGCAGCAGGCCAGATGTAGCTATAGTTTGCTTACATATGATCAGTGGTCTGTCAAGAGACATGGGACTGCTATTTTTTTTTTAATTTATTTATTTGAGAATGAGAGAGGGTGAAAGAGAGCATGAGCTGGGTGAGAGGCAGATAGAGAGGGAAAGGTAGACTTCCCGCTGATCAGAGAGCCCAGTCATGACCTGGGATCATGATCTGAGCTGAAGGCAGAGGCTTAATTGACTGAGCCACCCAGGTGCCCTGGTATAAAGTGATTTTTTTAAACATTTAATCTCAATTAAAAAATTCTAGTTTTGTAATCTCTATAATGTGATAATCATAATTACACTTAGGTAACTCTTTCCATGTGGAAGCACTTTATATATATTAAATCATTTAATCCTCACAAAATTCCTTGTGTTAATAATAATAGTCTGATCTTGTGATTACTGTCTTTATGTTATAGATGAGGTAAATGGGGTAAGGAGAGGTTGAATGAGTTGTCCAAGATTACACAGTTGGTAACTAACAGAATCAAAATTTGATTCCAGGTAGTTTGGTATCAAAGTGTGTCTCTTAACATGTGCATATTGATTCTCATAGGTAAGTATTTTTCTCTTCCCCAATCTTGTCTGTCTGTCTGTATGTCTCTCTCTCTCTTCCCCTTCTCTGTTTGTATGTCTGTATCTCTCTCTCTTTCTTTCTCTCTCTCTCTTTCACACACACACACACACACACACACACACACAAATGCACGTCTTGAACTACCTTACTATATTCTTTTAGATTTTTAGCTTAATGAAATTTTTATCAACCAACTTTTCTTATTAAAGCAATCTAGGTCTTTAAAAACAGAAGCATTGCTGACAAATGTCCACACATAAAAACATTTTTGAAATAAAATAGAGCATCTGGCTCTGAGAGGAAAATATTTTAGAAACCTGGATTTCCTTATTATATTTGCTTAAAGGGAGCCATACCTAAAGCTGCTTGCCTGCTCACCCTGATCAATCAGGATTTCTGTTTGTTAAGTAAGTGATATGCCTAACTGTATCTGTTTTCCTGTGTTATATTTTGTTGAAGCATGGTGAGTTTGAAGGCCACACTATTTGGGAGCATGCATCTTTTACATTTCCCCTAAATCCTTTTCTTAACTCTGGCTCCAAATCTGTTGTGTTATCTATAAGATGCGCAGGTAAGAAAAAAGAGAAAGATACTAGGTAAAGATCAGTATGGGTGTGTGTGAGGGGGTGGGCATTTCTGCACAGAAGTGCTCTGCACAGTCTCCTCAGGAGTATGGCAGATGGGGGAGGGTGCCATTGTTGTGGGCACAGGCAGAGCCCCAAAGCTGTAAGGTCAGCAGTGTCAATACTAGAGAAGATAATTAGTCTCAGCCTGTAACCCTCCCCCCTCACATTCCCCTGCAGCTGCTTTCTGTATATAAAACAAGTCTCAAGGGTGTGTGGGTGGATGAGGGTAGAGGAAGAAAGGCCTTGTACAATGTGTTTGGCCCTAGCAAGTCCAGAGGAGAGCTATGTGGAGGTTTCACTAAAACTCTAGGAAGGAGGGAGATGTTTACAGAATGACAAGTAGCGGAACTATCAGAGAAGGCAAAGTGAGAACAAAGGGGATATTCTGAACTCCTTGAAATATTCTGGGTACAACTCCTTTGACACAATCAACCTTAGTACACCCTGACAAAGGCCACATCTTGCTCCCATAACCTCAATCTAAAGGCATTTGGGTTGTTATATACTGGAAGCCTATAGCGCCTGGGGAGAAGGGGATAGTGATGCTAAGAGGGTCTGCATAGGAGATACTATGAAGTAGAGTTGTTTGAATAACAAGAAGTAAAGAAAACAATAGGAGACCATCCACAAGGAATGGGACAGAGCACAGTATCCTGTGGAACACTGGAAGAGAAAGATGTAGAAAATGGCATATAAAGCAGCTATGGTTTCTCTAAAATAGTGCTTTTGCTTTATTTTTCATCTCTCAGAAGGTGTCAACTTAAGAAAATCTTGTAGCTCCTGTGGGCTGCTTGCTCTCAAAGGAAAATAAATTATTTAGAAGTGTGATGAATAGTTTATCAAACCTCCCTCCAACAGGGTTTATACTTAAGCTGGGAGTAATTGGCCAGGAGAAGAATAGGGGAGGGCCTTTCCTTCCTCTTTCTTCTTTCCTCCCCTTCCCTGTGAAAAATGTGGGAGGGTGAGGGTGACTGCCTGGGGTGGATCTTTCATTCCAAATGGGAGGAACAGACAGGCCAAGCCAAAAACAGAGATCATTCCTAGGACAGGCCTGCAGGAGGAGCCAGTGTCCTTCAGTGGAACAAGCTCTTTTCCAAAGAGAGGGCTCTTACCTGAGAGGGCTCCATGAAGCCTCAGATTTCACTCTGGATCCCAGAGAGGGCTCTTACCTGAGAGGGCTCCATGAAACCTCAGATTTCACTCTGGATCCCAGACTCCCAGTGAGAGCAGAGGGAGCAGGTACTCCCAGGCCATTTCGGTCTCCACTTTTCCTATTGCAGGCCCTGGAGGCTTTCGGAATCTGTAGGTTGAAGGTTGTCTAATAGAAAGAGAAGTGCAGTGTGGCATCCAGCCACAAAGCTATGTGCCCAAGGCTACCTCTGAACAGTCTTGCTTCACCGCCAATCTTCCCTTACTTCTCCACTTCCTTCCTCTCACAAAAAACAAAATAACACCCACCTACCCTTACCCACACAGCCACACACTTAATGGAAATGGCAAAGGAATGGGCCCAGCCTTATGAAAACAGATCCCATGCTGAAGAAGCTGTATCTTTTTAAAGGCAAAGAAAGTAATGACATGATCAGAGTTATAAAATCACTGACAGGACTGGAGGAAGACAGACAAGAACTATAGTTTGCCTCACCTAGATCAGTAGATGAGATGAGATGTAATATGATGCAGTGCTTCTCTTTTGTCTTCCAAATATGGGTTCAAATCAGGACTGTGGTCCTAAACTGTTTGACCTTGGGCCCTTCACATAACCCCTCTGGGACTCAGTTTCCCTGTCTATAACTTGGGGATGGTAATAGCTCTCTCACAAGAATATTGTGAGGATTAAACAAACTATAAAGTGCTTGGCCTATAGAAAATATTTAATAAATGCTAGAGTTTGCTGTTGTATTATTATCCTTCCCCCACACTTGTCATAGATCACATGGGGGACTGGGTAGAAGAATTTGAATGGCTCTTGGAAAATCCACTCCTTACTGCTGGAGAAAACAATTTGGGTCCATGTCCTATGTCCTGTCTCTTCTAGGCACTGGATTGCTTTTCTTATCAAACCATTTTGTTGCCATTCTAATGCACCTTTGCTCTTTCTCTCTCTCCTCTTTTCCCCTTTCTTTTCCTTCTGCCACTTGTGTTTTGGGAGAATTTTTCTGAAGTGCCTTGAAATGTTTGCTTTATAGTACCACATTCTACTATTAAATGATTTGTGTTATATCATGAAGCCTAGTTGCCCAAAACTTCATTACCTACCATTCTAAACCTAACTTTGTTTTGCACAATGACTAGATTAACTACACACACACACATACACACACACACACACACACACACACACACACACACACACACACACAAATAATGTGTGTCCCAGTTGATTCCTGTTCTTCCAAAAGATTTAGAAAATCATTTGGTAAAATTATTCCTAATATGTTGCCCATCAGCTCTGAGGCAATTCTGTGAAAAACAGCTGCAGTCATTTCACTTGGAGTAATGGATTAAGATGATCAATATGACAACATCTGTCTAGCAAAGTTAGTATTGAACTAACGTAGTTCTTTTCCATCGTTTGGAATTGCCTCTTTTGACAGAAGAAATGTTCTTAGTAAGAGCACGTTATACCTCCCAATAAGTGAGAAAAGTTGCAAACATGAGATGCAGGAAGCTCATAAGCTCAGCTGCTCAAGGAACCTGGCAATTGTGGCTGGCTGTTTATTATCAGTGCCAGAGTGTTCTCTGTGACTAAGGTGCTGCAAGCTTGCTATCAACCTGAAGAGCTCCACATAAGTAGATGATCTTCAGGCTTCTGTGTGTGAGGAGCAACGTTTCTCTGGCCAGAAAGCTTTCAAGTGCTCACTAATAGGCATGGTTGTATGTTCATTCATTCATTAATCTTATTTTGTACCTAGCAATCACAATATTCTAGGCAACAGAACTACAGAAAAGAATAAAACATAGTCTCTGCCCTCAGGGAGCTTATGGTGTAGTCATGGAGACAAGAACATATAATGAGTTGAAATTGAGAGACAAATACTGTATATGTCTGGCATACTGCTATGGTAGGTCCTCCATGCCATCTGTCTTTAATTATCTGACTAATTCCATGTGGAATAAGGATTTGATTTGCTCTCCATAGCTATTCAGGGCAGAGCTAGGAACTAAGAATAAAAATAATTCTACTATTTGAGTGCTTCTTTTGTGCCTGGCACTTTACACATCTTACCTTATTTAATCCTCATAACAACTGTATTAGTTAACTAGGAAACTACTGTGTGGCTTAAACAGCAAAATTTTATTTTCTCACAGTTCTGGAGGCTTGGAAGTCAAGAATCAAGGTGCTCATCAATTCAGTTCCTGGTGAGAGCACTCTTCTTGGCTTACAGATGACTACATTCCTGCTGTATGCTCACATAGCCTTTCCTCCATGTGTGCTTATTGAAAGGTGGGGAGGAGAGAGAGAGAGAGATTTCTTTCTTACTCTTCTTATAAAGTCACAGTTCTATTAGATTAGGACCTCACCCTTATGACTTCATTTAACCTTAATTACCTCCTAAAAACCCTATCTCCATATACAGTCACACTGGGAGTTAGGGTTTCAACATATGAATTTTGGGGGGAGACACAATTCCAACCATAGCAGCAAGCCTGTGCCTTAGACAATGCTATCCTCATTTTCCAAATGAGGGAATGGAGGCTCAGAGAGGTTAAGCAACATCCCTCAGTTTACAGAAATAAGAAGTTGCTGAAATAAAATTCTAGGTATAGCTGACTAAAGGGCAACCACTGGGTAGTAGATTTTGAGTCAACGTAAGAGAAAGATTTGATGTTTGGAATAATTAGGACTGATAACACATTTTTAAGATAATGAGGTCCTCATCACTGAAAGTGTTAAGAGGTAAGATGCTGTAGAAGAGAAACTTGGACTGGGTAGAAGGGTGTCCCGGATCAGTGATTTTCAGTGCCAAGTAAGGAGGTGGGATGCTCATATCTACCCCTTGTTCAATCAGAGCCACTCAGTATTCATCTACTATGATAATATGATAACATTTATTGAGCATTTACTAGGCCTTGTTTAACAAGTTTCCTGTGCATTTATTCATTTAATCACCACAGCAGTAATTTGAGGTAGATACTGTTATTACCCCCATTGTTCAGGTGGCAAAACTCCAGAAAACAGAGGCCTGGAGAAGTGAAGAAACTTGTAGGTGAGGTAAGCATTAGAGTTGGCATTTGAACCTAGGCTATCTGGGATGTACTCCCTATGCAGTATGCCAATCAGTTTCTTTTTATATTAGAAATAATGAGTTTCTTTGAAATAATTCATATGAATGAAGAATGATATGGATAATAATTTTTGAAAATTACTATAGTTGTATCCTCACAGGTTTCAAGTTTCATTGGCTCAATCATCATCCTCCATGTTGGGTTGGTCAATAAACTCCTATGACTCTTTCTACCCAGATAGGACCTTGGTCTCAACCTCTGACTGCAGACTTGAATCTTGCCCTTGACTGCTAATCCAGAACTTGATGGGTTTGACCCTGGTTGCATGTGCAAACAGGCAAGGTGCTGCAGCCTAACCTAGTCTTCTGGTTCCAGACTTTACTCTCTGACTCATGGCTCTTGACACCAGTCTGTGACATTTATATACACTAAAATTAGATGTTCATTGGACACATCTGGTGAACTGAAAGAGCACGTAAGCCCAAGGAACCTTTTGGGGGAGGACTTTTCTCCAGGCAAGAAGGATCCAGGTGGGAGTGATGAGACTGATGCAGTGAGAAAGCCCTACTCATCACATTTGAGGGTAACAATCATTGTGCAGCATGGTTGTTGGTCTCTTAGATTTGTCTCCTGGCCAAGACTCCCATGGACTCATGCTTCATTGTTGTGGGGAGTAGGAGGCTTATACATAAAAAGTTAGAGCACATGTAAAACTCCATAAGACAGGGTGCCTGGGTGGCTCAGTGGGTTAAAGCCTCTGCTTTCGGCTCAGGTCATGATCTCAGGATTCTGGGATCGAGGCCCACATCAGGCTCTCTGCTCAGTGGGGAGCCTGCTTCCTCCTCTCTCCTGCCTGCCTCTCTGCCTACTTATGATATCTTTCTCTGTCAAATAAATAAAATCTTTAAAAAAAAACTCCATAAGACAACTGGGCATCAGCAGTGCTGCTTAAGTATGGCTCTAACAGAGCCAATCCTGAATAACAAAGTCAATTGTTTGGCTACCACTTAGTTATTAAGATGGATTGATCACCCATGGTGTTCAGAGTCAAGTGTGTGTGTGTGTGTGTGTGTGTGTGTGTGTGTGTGTGTTTGCTTGTTTTTTCAGTGCAAGGAATATATATTTTTACTGGAAAGGGGATATAGAATACAGGAAGAACATGGTCTTTATCTGGCAGTGTCAGCAGAGAGAGAGAACAAAAGTACAATACTGGAGTATGAATGACCAGAAAGCACCTAAATATACATGAACTGCATATAACCTTGTTGCCAGTGATGCAGTTTCCATATCTTCCAAATAGGGCTATTAATATCTACCTTGCAGGATTGTTGGGTGAATTAAATAAGAAAGTATCTACATGAATATAAAATGGCTAATTCAGTGCCTATCATATAAGACACTGATAAATGGAAGAACTTATTATTACCATTATTATTCTTAGTAATAGAGGTAGTAGTATAATTATTATCAGCACCCACAAAATATATTGTTCTAAGTAACAAAGAACATGAATCTAGAAATCATCTGAGTCATGGCTATTTTTTTTGGTAAGTATTAGCTTCAATAGCTTAATCTATGTGACTTCTTATTGAATATAATCTGGATGCTATTTTTGTCTTACTAGCTGGATAGGGAGTCCCTTGAGAAAAGAAATTTCTCTCCATAAAATTAGAATCTTGCTGTGGAAGAGAATATGAGGTCTTTTTAGCTCTGTTGGAAAGTCTATAATCAGATCTGGAACAACCTGAAATCTAGATACAAATCTCCATCATTGGGCCTTAGGTTTCTTTAAGGACATAGAACCATCAGCACCCTCCTTTTTATTACTAAGGAGTTGGTATTACAAGTCATTTAGTATTACATATCACAAGTGACTTATTATTACTGCTAAGCTGGAGTAAGAAGACAGGAAAGGAATGGGATCAGATAGGGTCCAGAAGCCTCATCATAGTTGAAATTCAATGGAATATCAAAAACCATTTTACCCTTCAATATTTTACAGCTAGCAAGTGTCTCCAGACACTGCACTAACTGTTTTTCTTCATTTCTAAGCCTGGACACATTTTAGGACCTGTTGAATCCATGTGCTTCCAATTGTTTTACATTCAATGCATCAAAACATTGTTTTGTAAGAGAGATTTGATGTCCAAAACTCCTGCTGAGCTGCATTTATGAACATTTTAAAGCCTTTCTCTTTGAAGAGATTGAAACCTGGGCAGTGCTCCTTGTTGTTTCCGTTCTCAGAAGGCCAAAGAGTGCTGGAATAGTGGAGGGTCCTGGGATAGCCTATCTCATATAGAGTCCTGGTGATCTGTAGTAGCTGAGAGGCTGAATAGAAATGTGGATCAGATATGGGTGGGATACATTCTTTGTGCGTGATGCTAGACAAACATCTGAAATCCCGAACAGTACCTACTAAAACCTAGTTCAGGCCTTATCTCTTTCAATGAATCTCTCTTCTTTCTCCTTCAGGCTTTTTTCCTCCTCGGTTTCTTAACCTTTGTTCTAAAAACCACAGTGAAAGGCACAGAGAAGTTGCTTGACTTAATGTTACTTTGGTGCAGGGGTATGGAGTGTGCCTGTTGGAAGAGTAAAAGAATGCAAAAGGCATAAAAAGCTATTAGCGTTGAATGGACATTAGTTACAGAGAACCTGGTCCAGTAGTCATAAATACAAATGCCCTTGGGCAAAGCTGATGAATAGAAGATGCTATGGAGTAGAGGGCAGTTGGTGGAAGTAGAGCATATATTCTCCATCTATAATTACTTAAAATTGAACATCAAGCAAGCCAAACAAAGTATATTAATGGACCCAGTTCACCACACGGATCTCTATCTTACAGAATCTTGGTCTAATTCAATCCACAGATTTATTAACAAAGAAGGCTAAGGCTTAAGAACTAAAAAGCAAATTGTTAGAAGATCCCCAGCTAGTAAATGGCAGAAAGAGACTTGAACTTTAAGCTTTTTGAACATAAGCATTTGAAGTCTAGTTTTTTTTTTTTTTCATTACACAATGTTGCCTCCTTAGGTTGAACCTTATAAATTAGAAAAAATAAGAGTTATACACATGAAATCAATGAAGGACACTCCTATGAATCATCACAATGCCCAGTGCTGGTACTTTTGTGGGGAGAAGACTTACAAATTTATAGAAGAGAAAGAATGAAATAATAGTCAGGGCATCAGAATTGAGGCAACAATTGATGGCAACAGCCAGTCTCTCTAAAGAGTTTGGTAAGGGAGTCTGAGACAAACATTTAGGGGACAGTCATCTATTCTTGATATTTCAGTTAGTCATTTGGAGGCATACCTGAAATTACCAAAGCTAGCGACTAAAGGAGAGAATATTTGCATTCATCTGGAGGCTTTTTGAGCAGTGTAATGTATACACATGCACACATATGTGTGCATACTTCTGTGTATCTAGAACTGTAAGTTAAATGCTACTGTATGCTGAAGACCAGGTGTTTGACTGAGAAGAAAATGAGTTATACTGCACAAGTATCTGATGTCACTTCTCTCTCTATCTATATATGTGTGTGTGTTTGTGTGTGTGTGTTGTGTGTGTGTGTGTGTGTGTGTGTGTGTATAAATTTTGAACAGACAACTTCTCCTGGGGAAAATTGTACTATACAAAAGTATCACAGTTCTCATTTAGTTACTGTCTAATTTTTACATGCAGTTAGCAGTTAGAAGTTGATATTATGTGCACCTGTGAGGTATCATTTCAGGCCCTCTGTTTTCCTAACCAACAGTGTGATATAATTTTAAGGGTTTACACTGTTCAATAACACCCCTCCAGAGGATAAACTTTCAGACAAATTTAAGGAACCCATAAAGTGAATTGCTTTAGGGACATAGTCATCTTCTACATATTGGGATGGTAGTTTCAAATCTTAGACCACAGATTTTTTTCCTCACCATTTCCCAAGCTTTTTTTCTGGGAAGCAGGTTACAAAGAACTTTTTGCTAGGTTCTGGTCACAGTTATTTATAGTCTCAAAATTTCCCTGCCTCTTCCCTTTTCACTGCAAAGGGTGTTTTCTAGTCTGAGGAAATACAACACACTTCCCTCCTCCATAAACATGTAAACTTTGTACTCTGTCCTCTCTAATGCCCTCAGAACCTAAGGTTTGGGGCACCAAAGCTGAAGAACTTTTTTTTCCTGCTTTTGTTTAGTCATATCCATCTCTACAGAAATGAAAATAGAACTGCTTAACTGAGAGTTGGGAAAAGAGTGGTGGTCATTAAGGTAGGGACTGCACTACCAGGAGAAAAATAATTTCAAATACTATTATCCTGATCTAAAACCTAAATGATCTAAAAATCCTCATAATGATCAGTATCACCATTTATTCTTTTTACTTAAATACTCCTCTTGACCTATTATGTGCACTTTGAGTTAGTTCTCAAGGACCAAAATCAAACTTTTCAGGAGCTAGTCCTACCATTCTTGTTCTCAAGGAACTGCTGGGATTCTGGGATGTAGCATCAGGGGTAGTCTATGTCCTGGGAACCAACTAGGCAAAACAGCTCACAGGACAATCGAATGATGCCAAATCTTCCTTGCACTGCTCGCTTTAGTCTTTAAAGTCATTGCCTTGCTTAAAGATGTTGTTTGAGAAAGGCTAAACTACTCTTTAACAATTTTGAAGAAGCAGTGTGTGTACTTAGTTTGCTTAAGATTTCTAGTTGGAAACCCAGATACCATTGCAAATCTTTTCAAACCTTAACAATTCTGCTTGTAGAATATGTGTGTTCACATGCATGCATTTACATAGGGAGGTAGGTTAGGAAAGAACACAAACAACACACAGAAGATAACTAATTAAGACAGTATATAATAGGGAGCAATAAAAGGCTTTTCAAATTTTAGAAAACCAGTAAGCACCTGAATTACGGGTAAGAGCAACAGAATGGAGCTGATGCATAGAGGGTTAAAATAGGAAGATTGGTTTTGTTTTCAATAAGAGACAAGAGGCTTGCAGGATAGGGGAAAAAACAAGCTGCAAATGTTAATTCAAGCTCATTTCCCCTTCTTTGCTCTCCTCTCACCCTACCTCCTCTTCCCATGGTGAGAAATAATGATCATGTTTTGCACTTGGAAGATTGGGTAATGGGAAGCATGGTGAGAGGAAATGGCTTTCTCAGCTAATTGTTAACAGAGGTCGAAGGACCCATAAGTAGTGGTTCCTGGTGTGCTCTCTCATACACAATTCCAAAGCAGACTCTGGCTGGTTAGCTCAGCTGGTCAGAGTCCTGTGTTAATGAGACCATAGTTGTGGGTTTCTTCTCTTTTGAGTCAGGTAGCTTTACTCCGTTCCCAGCTACAGACTGAAATCAGACCGTAAGTTTTAAATCTGTGGTAGTCTCAGTCTGAGGTCCTAATCTTTGTTATGGGTTGAGTTCCTTACCACAGCCATAGATTGAACCCTTAAACCTGGTTAGCTATTTTAGATATATGCATTATAGGTCATTAGGGAACAGGAAAGAAGGTAAGGATATCGTAGTGTTTCTTTATTACTTCTACTAAACAAAAGAAACAAGTCCCCCAAAAAACTCCAACAAACCGACCCTATTAATAGGACAGGAGTTACCTGTTTGCATATGGTAACAAATGCTGCACATATACCTTTATACTAGAAGCTACAGGACTAGAGTGAATATGAATATGAGAACTATTACCCCTAGCTCAGAGGATAAAAGCTAGGATGAAAGTGTTAAGATCTCTTTGAAAATGTATCTGGCATTCCTTGTATTTGTTAAAGAGACAACAAATATTGTCTAGTTTATCTTACTCTACTTTCTTATGTTTGAGATTCCATGGCCAGTGACCATGACAGCCATTTGTAAAAATGGCATCTAGTACTGAAAGTTCCTTTTATTATGGAATCATTTACCCAAAGAGTGTGCCAAAGCATCTGAAATCTCAAACATTTGAGTCACTCTTTGGGTTTTGATATTTAGTAGACCCTGTTTATCTGAAATTTCCAAAATACATAAATATTGAAAATTCAGATGCTTTTGGGAAAGGAGTCTATTCTGAGTAACCAAAATAAACTATTCCCAGAATTCGAACCAGTCCAAAATCTGGTGGGTAAAGTATACAAGAGATTTAGCTACAAATTGGACAAGAAGACTTAAAATGGAGTAAATCTCACTTGATAGTTGAAAAAAAATTAGTGCAAGTTTAAAATCTTACTTCCAACATTTTTTATTATGTTCAGTTAGCCACTGTATAGTACATCATTCATTTTTGATGTAGTGTTCATTGATTCATTAGTTACATATAACACCCAGTGCTCACTTCCAACATTTTTAAAAGTATAAGAAAAAGCTAATTTTAGATACCTAAAGGATAGCTGTGTTAAAAGCAGGGAAAGATAGAGGGTGACCACTTCTAACCAATAGTTAAGGCCTCAGGGATAACTGAATTTTGCTAGAAGGTAGAGTACTTCACATAGTGCCCAAGGATAGGCTTTTGACCTGTTTGATATTTTTAGTTGGGAGTCTAGCTATCATAGCATATATTTTCAAATATTAACACTTCTGATTACAAGTAGGCTCACATCTATTAGAGAAGCATGAATTTGGATTGTTGGAAAAGATGGTGAGACTACAAAATGTTGTCTTCTGTATCTTTAAAATCTCTCTTCTGTTTTAAGCTGTTTCAAGTAAATTGACTCAACATAAACAAAACAAAAACTGTCCTTCAATGCCATATCCCCATTCCTAGTCAAAATGTATCAAAAAAACAGGGTAAACTCACTATCTCCAGTCCCTCATCTACATTTAATATTACATCTCAAATCTATTGTTATATAATTTACATTTAATAAAATGCTTACATTTTAAGTGTGTGTTAATGACTTTTAACAAATTTTTACACCTGTGATATGTAACCATTATCATAGTCATGATACAGAACATTTTTCCAGGAATGCATCCATATCTTCTAGGTTGTTTAACTTATTGGCATATAACTGTTGATAATAATTTCTGATGATTGTTTATATTTCCTTGGTGTTAGTTGTGATCTCTTCCCTTTCATTTGTAATTTTATTAATTTGGGTCCTCTCCCTTCTCTTTTGGATTAGTTTAGCAAATAGTTTATCGATCTTATTAATTCTTTCAAAGAACCAGCTTCTAGTTTTGCTGATGTGTTCTACTGTATCTCTAGTTTCTAATTCGTTGATCTCTGCTCTAATCTTAATCATTTCCTTTCTTGTGTGTGAGGTTGGCTTAATTTGTTGCTGATTTTCCAATTCTTTAAGGTGTAATGAGAGTTGGTGTATTTGGGATTTTTCAATTTTTTTGAGTGAGGCTTGGATGGCTATGTATTTCCCCCTTAGGACAGCCTTTGCCATATGCCGTAGGTTTTGGATCGATGTATCTTCATTCTCATTGGTTTCCATGAAGTGTTTCAGTTCTTCTTTGATTTCCTGGTTGATCCACAGGTTCTTCAGCAGGATAGTCTTTAGCTTCCAAGTATTTGAATTCCTTCCAAACTTTTTCTTGTGGTTGAGTTCCAGTTTCAAGGCATTGTAGTCAGAGAATATGCAGGGAATGATCTCAATCCTTTGGTATTAGTTGAGCCCTGATTTGTGACTGTTACCATTACCCACCAGGGAAATTTAAAACAAAAGCACATTGAGATACCTACCATCTTATACCAGTTAGAATGACCAAAATTAATAGCACAGGAAATAACAAGTGTTGGAGAGGATGTGGAGAAAGGCGAACCCTCTTACACTGTTGGTGGGAATGCATGTTGGTGCAGCTACTTTGGAAAACAGTGTGGAGATTCCTTAAAACATTTAAAATAGAGCTACCATATGACCCTGCAATTTCACTACTGGGTATTTACCCCAAAGATACAGATGTAGTGAAAAAAAGGCCTTATGTACCCCAATGTTCGTAGCAGCAATGGCCACAGTCGCCAAACTGTGGAGAGACCCAAGGTGCCCATCAACAGATGAATGGATAAAGATGTGGTACATGTATACAATGGAATAAGCTAAGCATAGAAAGTCAATTCTCATATGGTTTCACTTACCTGTGGAGCATAAGGAATAACATGGAGGACAGTAGGAGAAGGAAAGGAAATGTGAATTGGGGTAAATCAGAGAGGGAGATGAAGCATAAGAGACTTTGGACTTTGAGAAACAAATAGGGTTTTGGAAGGTAGGGGGTTGGGGGAATGGGTGAGCCTGGTGGTGAGTATTGAGGCCACGTATTGCATGGAGCATGAGGTGTGGGGCTTAAACAATGAATCTTGGAACACTGAAAAAGCAAAATAAATTATTATAAAATTAAATTAAATTAAAAGAAAGGACTGATAAAATGGGTGGGTAATGGGAGATGAATCTAGAAAGGTAGATTGGTGATCTGAAGTTGGAAACTTTGAATGGTATGCTATGGCATATGGAATTTATTCTATGGACTCTGACAAATGTTTTTCAGATGTGAATAATGTATTATAAACTTCTTAATGATTTGAAAGGATTGGGCTATCTTGAAAACATTGTGTATTTTATCTTTTTTTCTGAGACCATATCTTAGAAATTGTACTACAAGTCAAGTAAGAAACGAGTAGTTTACAAACATTCTGTTTTGCAGAACTTTCAAGAGTACATGGTTTTCTTTAAATGATGCGAGTTTAAAATATATGTTAAATGACTTTGAAATGAATCCATGGTTTTGAACTATACTTGTCATGACTTCCTTTTTAGCAGAGATAATTGACAGTTAACTATATATGAAATAGACAAACTGTTAACCTGGTACATGATGCCTTACCCCTGCCAAACTTCTGAAGTTATGGTTGAAATTCTTAAGATAAAATGCAGTAATAAACAGTGTCAATTGTTGCTGTGGCAGTAGAGGGCAATTTGAATTAGTGGGATGGGGGTGGGGGAAAAATAGGAATCACTGAACTACAAAGCAAAAGAGCTGGATTCTAGTCTTGCTCTGATTCTGGCTAATTGTGTGATTTTGGAGTAGTCACTTTACTTTTTATTCTTGAGTTTCCCCAACTGTAAAATAAAGATTTTTTTAAAAGATTTTATTTATTTGACAGAGAGAAACACAGCCAGAGAGGGAACACAAACAGGGGGAGTGAGAGAGGGAGAAGCAGGCTTCCTGCCAAGCAGGGAGCCCGATGTGGGACTTGACCCCGGGTCTCTGGGATCATGACCTGAACCGAAGGCAATCGCTTAACCAACTGAGCCACCCAGGTGCCCCTAAAATAAAGATTTAACTCTAACATTATATATGACTTTATTTATGTCAACATTTTTCAATGAAGACATCTTTATTTGTTTAGAGAAGATATTCTCTCTTACACCAATTTGTTTCTAGTGAGTTATTACCATAATCACTTGGCTTATTTATTTGGTTCAGATTATTAGAAACAAAACAAAAATAATATTTTGTTCTACATACTTCTTTATTGAAAATGATTCAAATCAAGTCAGGTCCCAAGATAACTGTCCCCTATTTAGAAACTTCCAGTCTCCTCATTATGTCTCTTTATTAATTCTGGAGGGTGATTTAATATACTCTTGCAACAGACTTCTGAAATCTACATATTGTAGTTTTGGCCTTTTTAGTGAAATTTGGATTTGAAATTTTAACAGCTTTTGGGACATTTTCACTTAGATATCTTGCAGGCATCTCAGACTCAAAATGTCTCTGAATGAAGTCCTCACCCACAAACAGTAACAATCATGAAACAAACAAAACCAAATATAGTTATCTCCTTATTCCCTAACTCAGTGAATGGTACAAGAAGTGCAACTTAAATGTCACCGTTACCTCCTTCATTTTCCCCAGCTCTTAAACCTAATCAGTTACACATGCTTTACAATATCTCTCACTTCTTTCCTCTCCTTTCATCTCCTACTGCCACTGTCTTTAAATAGGTCTCTGTTATCTCTGGTCTGTTGCAGGAGCCCCCTAAATGGCTTTACTCTTTTCACTTCTATCTATACTCCACATGTCCACCAGAGTCAGCACAGCTGTCATCATGTCACTCTCCTCTTCACAAGCAGGCACTGTCTCCATCTGCATTGCTTATAGAATAAAATCCAAACAACTCAACTTGGTGTCTGAAGCCCTCCATAGTCTAGAGGATTGAGCCTACATTTTCAGGCATATTTTCCTCCTGCATTGTCTATAATTGAAACCTCTCCTATTCTTTCTTGCCCCTATACTTTTGTTGACATATTGCCTTCTGCAGGCAATGTATTTCTCTCCATATCTAGTAAAATTCTTCCCATCCTTTAAATTGTTGTGTGTGCTTTCCTCAAATATTTTATGATTCTTCATATGAAATTATTTTTATTGATGAGATTTTTTACTACTCCTATTTACTGCTCCATGCCAACCATCAGCCACAACCATTGTTCAGCTCTGATCCCATACTTCATGCCTATCACCAACAACTCTTTTTTTGGCATTTCCTATCACCATCAGTCATTCCTACTGCAAGTAGTCATGCAAGTATCCATTAGCAGTAACCACACCACTGTTTCCCCTGGTACCAACCATACCAACCATATTTGGCATTCTTACTTGCTACCACCTTTCCCCTATCAGGTCCCCTTCACCTTCTGGATGGTTTTTGCTCATACTCATTCCTCTGCCTAGAGTGCTTCCACCTTCTTGTCTCTCCCAGACTCACTCTTCATCTGGATAATACCAACTCACCTTTCATTTCTCAGCTTAATCATTGGCTTCTCATAGTAAGTTAGAACCTCATTTTATTTGTCTTTTATCTTTCCTTCACAGACTATTACATGTTTTAATCACTTAATAGCCACCATTTATTTACGTTCTGTTATAGTACAGTTTTATTTTGTTCACCACTGTATTCCTCAGGACCTAGCATAGTTCCTGGCTCATAATAAGTGTTCAAACATTTGTTGACTGACTCACTGACAAAATGACTGCTTGTTCTTGGGCTAGTCCTTCAGAGTGTTCTGGTGGTGTGAATTAATTGAACCTTGAGGTTTATTTTCCCCTTGTTTCCCTAGCAGTTGTCCAGGGACCTTATATTCCTGCTGTTCCTTACTCTTCTGTGTTGAGGCTTTAAAGACACCTGTGAAAATGCAAAAATAGTAGCCACTGATTACTACCAGCAAAAAGGACTTGGCCTAGATCACAGGGCCCTTTGGGATGGATATTAGGCCAGTAGGTTATGATGACAGAAGAGGATGGAGCTTGGTGGAAAACTCCTATAGCATAAATTCTGTAGAGTGTGTGTGAGAGCAGTGCCTGAACACTCAGCATAAGTATATTGATGAACCAGGGCAGGAGTAGGGATGGAGAGAGGCAGTGATGCTATAAACAGGTGCCACTTAGCTTAAGTTAAAATACGTGTACACTATTTTGATTTCTATATGGGAATTTGTTGGCAAAATTTGGGGCTTTTTTGTGGGAAATAAAAATCCTAACCTTTTATCAAATGACACTGTGAGATTTATAATTAGATAATAGTGGCTGTCTCCTGAGGGGACTGTCAGTTTGCAAATGATTCTCACCAGATTATGGTGGGATCAATAGGAGCTGAATAATTAAAATTCAATACTACTATGTCTCTCTCAATAACACTGTGGAGAATGATGTATGACAGATTTAATTGGATTTGTCAGACACCATGGCTACATACATAGATCACAGGAGATATTTTTAGAGTTATGTATTTGATTTTCTGATGAGACTCGCAATGGACCTCTTGAACACTTGAGGTTCCTCCTGAGCCCTGCACTGTTGTGCTCTGGGAGTGTTGACAAGGTCAGGAAGCACTGACTTGACTGTGCCAAACGTCAAAAAATCTAAACATAAAGTGGAATGGTGGAGGTGGCTGCTAACTGCACAGAAAAAGTTGATTTGAGGGTAAAAGGTCCTAAAGGACGAAAATAAAACCAAAACAAAACCCAAACTCCCACTACTTAATAATTGTTTTCTCATAGCATTTTATTAGCCACTGTAGAGAGAATTAAGGAATAACTCAGGTGACTTGAGTTCCAGACCTAACTCTGACATGCACTAGATCTGTGACCTCCAAAAATTAGCCAAATCTCTCATATACAGGATGATGGAATGATGCCATCTATTTGCTTTTTCTCTCTCACAATATTATTAGGGACAAATAAAATAGAAAATTTTAAAGTTCTTTCTAAACCATGGTGTATTATGAACATATAATGTGTTGTATTTTATTTTTATTAATATTGCCTCCATTTATTTATTCATCAATCCATTCATTTGCTTATCCATTTAATCATCCAACCACCATTAATTCATTGGACTTTTACTAAGACTGAGCTGTGCCAAGTCTCCATAGGTCTTGTTTTTGAGGGGCACCATGTCTGGTGAGGGAACAAACCAGTATAGAGTTAAGTGCTTTAAAGTGCTACAGGTGTTATGATAGAATCATGTGCTGGTTGTGGGGCACAAATTAGGTCATTACAAGGACATCAGGAAAGACTTGATAAAGAAGTTTAACATGACATGAGTTATGAGGATTGGGTAGGTATTCACCAGGCAGATGGGGATGCAGGAGAGAGCACTTAAGTTTGAAGGACTACTATATACAAAAACAAAAATATGAAATGTTCTAGTGTGCTCTGGCAACTCCAAATAGTTTGGTGTGTTTGGAGAGCTAAATCTGGAGAAGTAGGTGGGTTTGGTTCATGAAGTTCTTTGTACATCATTTAAAGGTACTGGATCTTTATGCCCAGGAAAGTGGGGAGCCACTGAAGGGCTTTAATCAAGAGAGTGATATGAAGAGATTTGCTTTTGAATTAGAATCATCTGACAGCAGTGTGGAAGGTGGGTTAGAAGGGGAAGGGTAGAGGCAGTAAGACCAGTTAGAAGCTTATTGTGATAGTTATAGGGAACAATGATGCAGTTCTGAATTACAGGTTTAAATCCTACATGAATGATGACTTAGTCATTTCAGTAGAGATACTCATGATGGGAGAAGGATTTTAGACAAACTCTCCTATGACAACTTTTGAATTTCCCTCCAACTCTGGCTCTCCATCCACTATTCATAGTTTCAGAACTGGGTCTATCATTCTTCTATTTGCACAAGTCAGAAACTTAACTCTTTCTAACCCTTGACATCTAACAGTGCTGATTCTACCTCTCAGGAAAACAAAATAAGCAAAATGAGTGTGAAACGTGTTTGACAATCTTGTTTAAGTTGGTGGGAAAAGATAGGATCCATTTTTGGTGCATTAAGTGTCCTGGGGACAAACGAGTTCTTTTTGTCTATTGAAGGCAGTGGTGGGTAGGGATTTACAGAATCCTATTTCCATACAGCTTACTTCCCTTTCTCTTACAGTGCAGAGATGGTCATGTCTCACGTATTTTTATTATTTTATTTTTAAAGATATGTTTCTTTTTATTTGAGAGAGAGATAAAGAGAAGGGACAGGAGGGGAGGAAGAGAGAGAATCCTCAAGCAGACTTCCTGCTGAGCATGGAGCCTGATGCGGGGCTTGATCCCAGGCAGAATCCTAGGATTGTGACCTGAGCTGAAATCAAGAGGCAGACACTTAACTGACTGAGCAACCCAGGTACCCCTCACTTATTTTTAGATTTGTCAGACATTTACTCTTTTAAGACCTCTCTCTCTCTGGTTTACTCACTGTTACACTTAGACACCGAATGCCCTCTGCTCCGTATCTCATTTATGATGCCCAAATTTGTTCTTTTCATAAATTTTTATGGAACTGACATCACAAAAGAAGTAGAGTAGACATCTGTGTACAGAGTAGGATTTCACAGACTCATAAGACGTCAGAACTGGAAGGGGCCTTAGGGACTATCTGTGCCAAGGCCCTGGAAACAACATGGTCAGAAATACAAATCTGGATGAAAAGCTTTCTTCTGCTACTCACAAGCTTTGCAGATTTACACAAGTAACATAACTGCTCAGAACTAGTGTTCATTATCTATAAATTAAGCATTATAATAACTGCTTGGGAAGATTAAGGGAATGGTTGATATAAACAGCCTTGAACACAGTGTCTAGCATGTGGTAAGAACTCTACAATTGAAGTTCCTTTGATCTTCTTCCTTTAATTTTATTAATAAAATTAATAATAAGAAATAATAAAATTAATAAAATACTGAGGCTAAGAGAGAAGTGACTTTCCCAAGGTCATATAGCCCAATAGAATCCAAAGTAGAACACAGGTTTTCTATTTCCTCATTCATATTTGTAGTTATACTTAGAAGTCCCCTGTTCTGGTACAGAAACAGACAGAGGGTGGGAGTTGATAAGACTTTGTACTGCTGGCCTAGGAGATAGGAATAGAGAAGAGGGAGGGGAGGAAGGACAGAGAAGCCAGTGAAAACAGACTTTATCTCCCTCCTAATTTTGTTAAGGGCTCTAAGGGCTGCTTTAATCCTCGAAAATGATGTGGTCTCATTTATGATTTCTACTATGAGTTTGTCTGTTGTCAGCACACAGGGTTGCTAGAGACAGGAATACACCTGATCCCTAGGGGACCTTCCTAGCAACATGTTGCATGATAGAAAAGTTGGCTGGAAGGAGCTATTGGTGCCTGGGGAATAATTGAGAAATGACTGGATTCCCGAGAATTGTTAGAAAAAGACCCATGAATGAATCCCCCAAAATTAATAACAAGCAGAAGTTAACAGTTGTTTTAGAATAAGCTGCCTTGAGGTCATTCAGATATTTTTTTCCATATTTCAAATATAATGCCATTGGGAGACATTTATTTTAAGAGCCATTATTTACAGCTCAAAGCTATAGCAAATGGCAATTATATTGGGCGTTTCACATTTGGATACTTTTAAGGTTGTTGCTTTCAGACATTTATTGTAGGTTCTGCTTATAAATATTTACTTTCATAAATATTCTTGCACTATGGCTCAGTTCCTATTTTTCCAATATGAGCAGAGTCAGGGTTATATCAGTAAACACAATAAAACCACATCTTGATGATGTTGACCATGAAGCTCTGAGGTCTAGGTGGAGTAGGCTCTTCTTAATTCACATTGTTTGCCTATATAAGAAACTCTATTATTATCCCTCTTTACCTCCTATCTCTCATCTTTTCCTGGTACATTATAAATTATAGTTGATAACTTGGTATCCTTCCTACAGCAAAATGACATTGCTGATTTATAGTCAATTAGAAAAGATGTGTCCTTTGAATTGTGTCTCTACTGGTGGGGCATGGGTTTCTCTGAATCAATCATACTTTTGTTTGTCCTCTTAGTGCCCAGCTGTAAATATCTGTCAGATGGCCAGGGTTAGAGTTTAGCCTGTGTTTAGTGTTAGGGGCTCAATCTGGGTCCAGGGTTAGCTAGGTGCCAGGGAACATAGTGAAAATAACTGAATCATTTACCTTTGGTGGAATTGTTAGTTCAGATTGCCCCTCAATTGGATTTTTCCTTAAACCCAGAATAGCATTTATGTATATGATCCAGCACCTCCCACATTCTACTCAGAGCACAAACTTGAGGGAAGAGAGCCAGAACCAGAAGGTAGAGGGCAAAGGAAGAAGGAAGGGAAGGTCAGAAGCAAGTCCAGCCTAGGGTAACACATGGGTCATCTGTCACTGTGGAATGTTTGAGGACATCAGGTCCTGTCAGATAGACTGCAGGAAAAGAACATGAAGACTGAGGAACCTCAGAAACAAACCTTACCTACTTCACAACTTTGTCTTTCACAACTTTTATAGAATCTAGCACTTCTGTCTGGTGGGATTTAAAAAGAGGCATTTTGGAATATCACACATGGAATGACATCTGTGATGTTTGTTTGCTCTACCCTGGAAACCATGAGCTACTTTTGGAGTGTTAACCACCTTGAGCAATCTCCTGGTCCCATTGGTAGTCAGGACTTTTGCATGTGAGTATTTCTAGTCTGGTCACATAGGCTGCTGTTTAACCTGGAGGTCTGAGCTTGATGCCAGGCCTCTCACCTGGGAGAGGACAAGTCTTTCACTGGCTGCTGGATGTGATAATCAGAGAAGGTGAAATGTCTCATAGGAAAAGCCTTTTAAAGGTATTCATCTTTAGTGTCACTACAGATGCATAATGCAGCTTTGTATAAAAGACAGGAAATGCCCTCGGTGTCTGCTAGGGTACATATGCTAGAATGCAGTTGTAATGGCAGCCAGTTTAACAATACTCTGGTGAATAATCAGTAAGTCCAAGAGGATTGTGGTTTAGGAGTGCACCAAAATAGTGGTTCCCCAAAATAATCTAAGAGCTTGTTGAACATGAGGATGCCAGGACCTTATGTGGAGATTTTGACTCTTTCCACCTAGGGTGGGGTCAGGGAAGCTGTACATTTGACACATGCCTCAGGTAGTTCTGATGCTATTGATGCTTGAAACTACTGCCATAAGAATTCACTATTTCAAATTCTTTGCATTGGGGTTTGTGGTCATTCTGATGTGAGTTGAACTGAAACTTCTGTTGGAATCTGTGATGAGAGTGTCACTTTAGCAGTGTAACACTGTAAACAAGTTCAAAATAGGGAAAACAGTTTACCTGCATAGAATACTCTGATTCTAGGAGAACCAGACATTTTCAAGTGCTGTCAGATTATTGCTTTTTGTACTAAAGATTACTACTCTTTGTACACTTCTGATAAGTCTTTTTCTTTCTTTGTGGTATATTCCATAAGGGCCTCTCATATGCAATGCTCTCTTTTCCAAGTTTAGGTTAATATTTTTTTTTTTTTTAAAGATTTTATTTATTTATTTGACAGAGAGAAACAGAGCCAGAGAGGGAACACTAGCAGGGGGAGTGAGAGAGGGAGAAGCAGGCTTCCCGCCGAGCAGGGAGCCCGATGTGGGGCTCGATCCTGGGTCTCCGGGATCATGACCCGAGCCGAAGGCAGTCGCCCAACCAACTGAGCCACCCAGGCGCCCCTAGGTTAATATTTTTAAAATATTATTTATGAGAGAGAGTGAGCACACCCAAGGGGAGGAGTAGAGGGAGAGTGATATGCAGCCTCCATGCTGAGTACAGAGCCTGATAAGGGGCTCGAGACCCTGAAAGCATGACCTGAGCAGAAACCAAGAGTCAGACACTTAACTGACTGAGCCACCCACGTGCCCCTCCAAGTTTAGGTTAATATTGAATGACAGAATGAAAATATGCTTCTGGTTTAAAAAAAATTCCAGTCCAGATTGACTGGGTTGACTTCCTCACAGTGTAGTAGAATTACAGATCATAAAGGGAGGAGGGTAAAGGGGGAGATCAGCAGTTGAATTGAAGGAAAGATGGACTTCAAATAAATGACTTTTGAGCTTCTTGATATAGAGATCTCTACTACATGCCCCCTCCCACAAAATCCTATTTTTATCAAGCTGAAAGCATTACAAGCCAAAAAGTAGACTTTGGTTGTCTATCATAACTGGTGGTCATAGGTATTTTGGTCTCTTTTCTTTTAATGGTACAATCATAGCATTGTTTGGGACAGTGCTTCTCAAACTGTAACATATGCCGGATCTTGTTCAAATACATATTCCGATTCTGTAGGTCTGGTAACAGGTCTGATATTCAGCATTCCTAACATTGCCATTGTAAGGGAAATGGGCAAGGCTTCAAGGAAGAGGTATGCTTTGAGCACGGCATTGAACAATAAGATTAGGTTTAGATGGAGAAGAGAGGTTATATTGGTGCAGACGTACATCGTCTAATGCAGAGGAATAGGAGAGACATATGAAATAAGGGCAGTGAGGGTGGGGTAAGCATATGTGGCCAGGAAAATCTTTGATATTTGCAGGACAGAAGTCTCATTTGAGGAAGTAGGTGAAGATAAGATTGGGTTGGTAATGTGGGGGCATTGCTTGGAAGAGAGCCTTGATCGCTGGTCTGAGGAGTTTGGACTTTGTCCTGTAAATAAACAGTTGATGAAGGATTTTGAGAGAGCAATAACACTTTGGAAGTGGTGCCTTCAAAAGAACTAATCTTACAGTGGTTCATAGGATGGATCAAAGGGAAGAGAACCTTAGAGGAAGATAAAAGATCAATTGCAGTAAGACAGGTGTGAGGGGATGAGCCCTGGATCACGGTGGCAATAGCATTTGAAAGCAACTCATCAGACTGCGAGACAGCAGGACTCTGTGACTGATTGAAGCTCCCCTTGTATCTTTCTGCTCCTCCTTCAAATCACCTCATTTAGAAGATGTAAGAGGTTGTGGGGTCAAGTTTATCTCACTAGTGCATTTTTGAAGCTTTTGTTAAACTCCCAAAAAACATACTGTGAAGTGAGATGGCTGCAGTGAACTTGTGGGAGAACAAGCTCTCTCTTGTATTGCCAGAGGGGCTAAAAGGTGATGTTCTAAATCGTATATAAAATTCTGAAAGTATGGGGCAAATGGTTGTCTATAAGCCTTGTGAGATAGTAACTACTTCTGAAACACGAGATCATAGTCAGACCTTGGAGAAGCTATAACTGAAGAAAACAATTTAGGCTGGATTTTTGTTTATAAGGTAGGTGTAATTGGAGACCATACTGACAAGAGCTCAGGTATAAATATAGATTTCATCCAGAAGCTATTTGAGGATAATACCTGATATGGTGTGGGAATGAAGGGTTAAGAGAAAGAAGTAATTGTGTGTTTTGTCCTTTCAGAATCTGTGATGCCCACGCCTGATTGGTCAAATGTTTTCTGACCTTTCCAATACCTATATTGTGTCCCTACAACATGACAAATATCCCTTGTGTTCATTTCATTCACAAAAATGACATATGCCCCTATTCCTGGGCTATGAATTGAACACGACACCAAAAAGCCTCTTCCCCTGTCTATCAGTCCCTCCCACCATTAATCTGCCATGAGCCCTGAAATGGCCCACATTCACTCTGCAAAGACACAGGGCCCCGTGAAAAGGTCAGTGTGTTAAATTAAGAAGAGCAAGTTAAGGAGAGATTGCTTCTAACACCTCTTTAGCATAAGGAGAACCTCAAGGAAATGGGGGTCTAGAAGAAGTAAGTTGTGGTGAAGGGAAGCAGGAAAGTTCTGGGTGATGAGATAGTATTGGGAAAAGGCTCCCCAATATGCCTGTAGGTTGTACTAGGTATTTAAGGGCCACTGCTACGTGTGGAAAGATGGACTTGTGTCAACTTACATGTGTTCCTGGATCAGCTCATAGAAACCTGAGAGCCGAGGAACAGCAATCTTGGGAAAGTCTTAAGTTTGAGGTCTGGCAAATGACAGTTTTCTATTGAGGGGAGACTGGTGATATCTGCTGTTTGAGAAGTATCCTGACAGGCATTAGACTTTTGTGAGAAGAACATTAACTTATATCATAACTATATGTTTTAGCTGGGATGAAAAATAATCTGCTAGAACTTAATGGAAGAAATTTACTAACACTGAGACTTATATGTGAATATACTTCCCCTAGATTCCTTTGTAGCACAAAAAAAGTGGTACTGAAGGGAAATTTTAGACTAAACAATGTGAGAGCTCCCATTATCTGGCAGATTCAGCATTTGATATATGTTCATTGACTGACTGAGGGAATGAATGAATGAACAGAATACAAATTTACTGAATCATGAAATTTAAGGCTATAAAGCCTGGGTTCAAATTTCTGGACTGCCATTTATAAGCTGTTGGACCTTTGGTAATTTTTTTTCTATTTGGACCTCATTTTTCTTAATATTTAAGATGAGAATAATGATACTTGTCCTGCCTCCATCACACAGTTATGTGAAAAATAGCAGATAAAAAGAAATTTTCATTTGGAAAACTCTAAAATGGAGGTGTCCCAAGCTGACAAAGAATGGACATTTCGGTGTTTGCTAAGATAAAGGTGTCTCTGGAGCTCATTAATGGAAGGTCACTAGAGCTGGCCTCTGCTCCTAGGTGTGTCCTCCTACAAAGAAACCTCTATGTTGTCCAAACTTCAATCCCAAACTCCTGTGCAATCAGTGTACAAATCAGATTCCTATTCTGCCTGGCTGGCCTGCCTTCCCGAGTGACAGAGAGCACAAGAAGCATTGTGGGCTTTGTGTGGAATAGCAAGGGAACTTTTCAGCCAGAAGGCTGTCCTGTCTCCCCTGTGGGAGATGAGAACATCATCTCAGGATATTTTTTCTGTATCCTCAACTATCTCCAAGATGACACTGTCCCAAGGGATAGAGTGAGGGGACAGGAATAAGAGAAGAATAGGTCTCTCTTGTTCTCTCTCTCTTCCTCTCTCCTCACCTTGTAATTCACAAAGAGCAGTTGGTTTGACTTTTAATCAGCTGCTTCTTTGTGTTCCTCTCCTTTCATCTGAAATCTCACTCCTCACCTTGGGCTCTGCTCAGTTGATTCAAAGGAAGCTCCCTCACATTCCCTTTCTTGGACACATTGTGCAGAGTACCTATTTAAATGGATGCTTTGTTCTCGGGGTTAAGGGAGAGAAGGTGGGATGATTTAAAAATCCTGCCCGGAGTCCTTGAGGAAGCCGACTGGAGCACTGTTTGCAGAAGTCAATAGGCTTGTTGTAAGCAGGCATTGTGTGTTCTAGTACAGGCTGCTGAAACAGATCAATTTCAATTTACTTGTGCAGCAAAAGGACCCATTATTTAAAACTGAATGGTCAGAGCTCCCATAATATATTGTGAAAACTTATTGTAGTTTTTACTGAGAACTAGCTTATGATGAAATTATTTGTTTAGAAGCAAAATGTGGATGTTTACAGAATATAAATTCTGGAGGTATTGATTAGAGGCAGTTGAAGAATGAGCCACATTCCTTTTCTAAATGTGGTGGCCGGGTGATATTCATCCGACATTGATATCAGAGTACGCTGCTGGCTGGAAAGCTGGCAGGATCCTTAGTGTGACAACAAACACAATTAACACCATAGGAGAGTGTTTGCTAGTTAGGGAGATATGATAGTTAAGTCTGAAGTTCATTCACCTTTAAAGAGCAAGTTGGTTCATAAATTTGGCTTCCTTACATTTTCCTTTATAAGGATGTCTGTCCCGGCCTCTATATTTTACCTTAGCTATACAGCTTTGTATATTACCAGTAAATTATTGAAAATCCCTGTAGGAGTAACATTTAAGGCTTGAGTCACTGAAGTTTTATGTTTCCCTTTTTGCAGAGTTTACACTGAAAACAACAACAACAACAACAATAACAACAACAACAACAAGGTATTAGGTTTGAGATACAATTTATGCCTCTCCTCCAAATTGGCTGATGATATGTTTTTTATTTATCAGGGTTTTTTTCCTGTACATCTTTTTGTAACTTCTGATGACTGCTCTTTTGGAAAATGACCACAGTTTTTACTGTATATATTATGATTTTCTGTTGAAGAAGTTCTTCCTACCTCTTCCATGAATACAAGTTTTCATGTTTTCTACAAAGGTCAGATACTTTTACCTATTACCATCATTGGGGTTTAGCAGAACTCTGGATCCTGTTTAGTTGACTTAGTTGGGTAGGACACTGGGCTGCAGAGTAAAAACTGATGAAAACTTAATACAAAACTCTTAGGGTCTAGTGGTAGTTGTTCTTGTCTTATTCGTGGAATCCTGCTTGTACTTGCTTTTCTCAAGCAGTGGTCCCCATACTCACTCCCATACTAACTAGGCCCCATACTAACTCTTCACCTTGAATGACTTATCTAGTACTTACTTAGAGCTTGAATTTAGTAGGTACTCATTAAATGTTTATTAAATGAATGAATGCAAGGATGCCTCAAGGGTACAGAGGTAGACAATTTAATATACTAAATCAAACTAATGCAATAATGGAATATTTATGACTTTGTATATTCTATTGCTCAAGTATATTATTGATATTTAACAGAGACTTACATGGTGGGAGCTTAGACACCACAGCTATACCCAAGGTGACAATAAGATCATATCCCATTTATAAGATACCTGTGTGTGATTTGGACTTGCCCTGTTTTCAAGTCTTGCCTTTATTTACATATGAATGTTATTTTGGAAGGGGAATTTGGAGGGTGGATCAAATGCAGCCAGAGTTCAGTCAATGCTAGACACTGTATTCAGACTCAAAAGCCAGGTATTGGTAATCGAAGGTAAATTGGCTGCTTTAAACCTGTGTTGCTTAAAGATCCAGAAAAAGCCATGATTGATGTGATTCATATCAATTTGGATTTTCAAACAGTAAAGAGCAAGGACTCAGTCATACCATTTTAATATGGTGCCAACACCAGTGGTTAATTAGGGAAGCTTAGTGAGCAGACATTGGTGGCAACCCAGTAAAAATGGTTGTTTGCAACACATAGAGCAATGAAACAAAATTTAAAGCCCAGAAATTAACCCATGCATATATAGTCAAATGATAATTGAGAAGGGAGCTAAGAATACTCAATGAGGAATGGCTCAATAAATGGTATTTAGAAAACTGGATATTCACATCCAAAATAGTGAAATTGGACTCATGTCTTATATCACTCACAAAAATTAACTCAAAATACATTAAAGACTTAAATGTAATCCCTAAAACAGTAAAACTCCAAGAAGAAAACACAGGAGAAAATTTCCTTGATATTTATCTTGACAATGATTATTTGGATATCACACCCAAAGTACAAGCAACAAAAGCAAAAATAAATGAATGGGACTACATTAAACTAAACAGCTTCTGCACAGTGAAAAAAAACAGTCAGCAAAATGAAAAATCAACCTACAGAATGGGAGAAAATATTTATAAGCCACATATCTAATAAGGGTATACTATCCAAAATATATAAGGAACTCATATAACCCAATAGTATAAAAACAAATAATCTGAGTAAAAATGGGCAGAGGATTTGAATAGACTTTTTAAAACAAGATATGCAAATGTCTAAGAGGTACATGAAAAGTATTCAACATTACTAAATATAAGAGAAATGAAAATCAAAATCACAGTGTGATGTCACCTCACACCTGTTAGGTTGGCTATCATCAAAAAGACAAAGGATAACAAGCTGCCTGTGTTCTCCTCTGGATTTTGAAGGATTCTGGTCTCACATTTAGGTCTTTCATCCATTTTGAATTTATCTTTGTGTATGGTGTAGGAAAATGGTCCAGTTTCATTCTTCTGCATGTTGCTGTCCAATTTTCCCAGCACCATTTCTTGAAGAGACTGATTTTTTGCCATTGGATAGTCTTTCCTGTTTTGTTGGAGATTAGTTGATCATAGAGTTGAGGATCCATTTCTGGAGACTCTCTTCTGTTCCATTGATCCATGTGTCTGTTTTTGTGCAAATACCATGCTGTCTTGATGATCACAGCTTTGTAATATATCTTGAAGTTAGGCATTGTGATGTCCCCAGCTTTGGTTTTCTTTTTCAGCATCATTTTGTCTATTCAGGGTATTTTTTTCTGAAATATTTTAATATTTTAACAATATTTATTCCTTCAATTCATGAACATGGAATGTTTTCCCATTTCTTTCTGTCTTCCTCAATTTTTGTCATAAGTGTTCTACAGTTTCTAGAGTACAGGTCCATTACCTCTTTGGTTAGGTTTATTCCTAAGTATCTTACAGTTTTTAGTGCAATTGTAAATGGGATCCATTTCTTCATTTCTCTTTCTTCAGTCGCATTGTTAGAGTATAGAATGTAACTGATTTCTGTGCATTGATTTTATATCCTTCCACATTGCTGAATTCCTGTATGAATTCTATAAATTTTGGGGTGGAGTATTTTGGGTTTTCTACATAAAGTATCATATCATCTGCAAAGAGTGAGAGTTTGACTTATTTGCTAATTCAGATGCCTTTTATTTCTTTTTGTTGTCTGATTGCTGAGGCTAGGACTTCCTGTACTATGTTGAACAATAGTGGTGAGAGTGGGCATCCTTGTAGTGTTCCTGACCTTAGGGGATAAACTCTCAGTTTTTCCTCATTGAGAATGATATTCACTGTGGGCTTTTTGTAGATAGCTTTTATGATATTGAGGTATGTTCCCTTTATCCCTACACTGTGAAGAGTTTAAATCAAGAAAGGATGCTGTATTTTGTTAAATGCTTTTTTCACATCAAATTGGGAGGATCATATGGTTTTTGTCCTTTTTTATTAATGTGATGTATCACATTGATTGATTTGTGAATGTTGACCCACCATTGCAACCTAAGAATAAATCCCACTTGATCATGATGGAGAGTTCTTTTAATGTATTGTTGGATCCTATTGGCTAGTATCTTGGTGAGAATTTTGGCATCCATATTCATCAGGAGTATTGGTTTGTAATTCTCCTTTTTGGTGGTATCTTTGGCTTTGGGATCACAGTAATGCTGACCTCATAGAAGGAGTTTGCAAGTTTTCCTTCCACTTCAATTTTTTTGAAACAACTTCAGAAGAATAGGTATTAGTTCTTATTTAAATGTTTGGTAGAATTCTTCTGGGAAGCCATCTGTCCCTGGACTTTTGTTTTATTGGGAGATTTTTGACTACTGCTTCAGTTTCATTGCTGGCTATGGGTCCATTCAGGTTTTCTACTTCTTCCTGTTTCAGTTTTGGTAGTTCATAAATTTCTAGGAATGCATCCATTTCTTCCAGATTACCTAATTTGTTGGCATATAATTTCTCATAATATGTTCTTATCATTGTAATTTTCTAGATGTTGGTCATTATCGCCCCTCTTTGATTCATGATTTTGTTAATTTGGGTCCTTTCTCTTTTCTTTTTGGTAAGTCTGGCTAATCAATCTGATTAATTCTTTCAAAGAACCAGCTTCTAATTTCATTGATCTATTGTTTTGTTTTGTTTTTCATTTCATTTATTTCTGCTCTAATCTTTATTATTTCACTTCTCCTGCTTGATTTTTTCTTTGCTCTTCTTTCTCCAGATCCTTTAGGTGTAAGATTAGCTTGTGTATTTGAGACTCTTAAAATTTTGAGAAAGCCTTGTGCTACTATATACTTCCCTCTTAGGACCACCTTTGCAGCATCCCAAAAGTTTTCAACTGTTGTGTTTTCTTTTTTTTTTCTTTTTTTTTCAAGATTTTATTTATTTGACAGAGAGAAACACAGCCAGAGAGAGAACACAAGCAAAGGGACTGAAAGAGGGAGAAGCAGGCTTCCCGCCAAGCGGAGAGCCAGATGTGGAACTCGATCCCAGGTCTCCAGGATCATGACCTGAGCTGAAGGCAGTCGCTTAACCAACTGTTGTGTTTTCATTTTCATGTGTTTCCATGAATTTTAAAAATTATCTTTAATTTCCTTGTGGACCAATTCATTCTTTAGTAGGATACTCTTTAATCTCCATCTGTTGGGGTTCCTTCCAAATTTCCTCTTCTGATTCAGTTCAAGTTTCAAAACATTGTGCTCTGAAAATATGCAGGAAATGATCCCAGTCTTTTGGTACTGGCTCAGACCTGATTTGTGACCCAGTATGTGACATATTCTGGAGAATGTTTCATGTGCACTTGAGAATAATGTGTATTCTGTTGCTTTGGGATGGAATGCTCTGTATATATCTGTGAAGTCCATCTGGTCCAGTATATCATTCAATATCTGTGTTTCCTTGTTGCTCTTCTGCTTAGATGATCTGTCCATTGCTGTAAGTGGGGTGTTAATGTCCCTTACTCTTATTATATTATTATTAATATGTTTATTTAATTTTGGTGTTAATTGGTTTATATAATTGACTACTCCTAAGTTAGGAGCATAAATGTTTATAATTGTTAGAACTTCTTGTTGTATAGACCCTTTAAGTATGATATAGTGTCCTTCATCCCTTACTCATTCTTTGGTTTAAAATCTAATTTACATGAAATAAGAATTGCCACCCCAGTTTTCTTTTAGTGTCTATTAGCATGATAAATTGTTCTCCATCCCCTCACTTTCAGTCTAGAGGTTTCTTTAGGTCTAAAGTGGGTCTCTTGTAGACACCATATAGAGTGGTCTTGCTTTTTTATTCAGTGTGTTACTCTGTATCTTTTGATTGGAACACATAGCCTATTTACATTCAGAGTAACTATTGAAAGATATGAATTTAATGCCACTGTACTACCTCTAAAGACTCTGTTTCTGTTTATTGTCTCTGTTTTTTTCTGGTCTATGTTACTTTTGAGCTCTCTCTTTGCTTACGGAATCTCCTTTAATATTTCTTGCAGGGCTGGTTTAGTGATCACAAATATTTTTAGTTTCTGTTTATCCTGGAAGCTTTTTATCTCTCCTTCCACTCTGAATTACAGCCTTGCTGGATAAATCATTCTTGGCTGCATGTTTTTCTCATTCAGTACCCTGAATATATTATGCCAGCCCTTTCTGGCCTGCCAGGTTTCTGTAGATAGGTCTGCTGCCAGTCTAATGTTCTTACGCTGTATGTTAAACACCTCTTATTTCAAGTTGTTTTCAGGATTTTCTCTTTGCCTCTGAAATTTGCAACTTCACTATTATATGTCAGGGTGTTTCTCTATTTTTCTTAATTTTGAGGGGAGGAGTTCTCTGTACCTCCTCGTCTTGAATGCTTGTTTCCTTCCTCAGATTAGAGAAGTTCTTATCTATGATTTGCTCTAATATAGCTTCTGTTCCTTTCTTTGTCTCTTTCTCCTTCCTCTGGGATCCCAATAATTTTAATATTATTTAGTTTTATGGTATTACTGATTTCTTAAAGCCTCCAGGACCCCAGTAATTTTAATATTATTTCACTTTATGGTATTACTGATTTCTTTTTTAAAAAATTTATTTCATTTTATTTTTTCAGCATTCCAAGATTCATTGTTTATGCCCCACACTCAGGGCTCCATGAAATATGTACCCTCAATTCCCACCACCGGGCTCACCCATCCCCCACTCCCTTCCCTCCAAGACCCTCAGTTTGTTTCTGAGTCCAAAGTCTCTCATGTTTCATCTCCCTCTCCAATTTACCCATTTCCCATTTCCTTTCCTTCTCCTACTGTCCTTCATACTACTCCTTATGCTCCACAAGTAAGTGAAACCATATGATACTTGACTTTCTCTGCTTGACTCGTTTCAGTCAGCATAATCTCCTCCAATCCAGTCCATGTTCCTACAAAAGTTGGGTATTCATCCTTTCTGATGGAGGTATAATATTCCATTGTATATATGTACCATATCTTCTTTATCCATTCATCTGTTGAAGGGCACATTGGATCTTTCCACAGTTTGGCGATCGTGGCCATTTTCTTATGCCACACACAAAGATAAACTCAAAATGGATGAAAGACCTCACCATGAGACAGGAATCTATCAGAATCCTAGAGGAGAACATAGGCAGTAGCCTCTTTGACATCAGCCACAGCAACTTCTTTCAAGACACATCTCCAAAGGCAAAGAAAACAAAAGCAAACATGAATTTTTGGGACTTCATCAAAATAAAAAGCTTCTGCACAGCAAAAGAAACAGTCAACAAAACAAAGAGGTGACCCACGGAATGGGAGAGAATATTTACAAATGACACTACAGGCAAAGGGCTGATATCCAAGATCTGTAAAGAACTCCTCAAACTCAACAACAAAACTGAAGATCACCACATAAAAAATGGGCAGGAGACATGAAGAGGCATTTCTCCATATAAGACACACAAATCACTAGCTATCAGGGAAATTCAAATCAAAACCACATTGAGATACCACCTTATACCAGTAAGAATGGCCAACATTAACAGGACAGGAAACAACAATTGTTGGAGAGACTGTGGAGAAAGCAATGCAAGCTGGTTCAGCCACTTTGGAAAACAGTGTGGAGATTCTTTAAAAAATTAAAAATAGAGCTACCATATGACCCTGAAATTGCACTACTTGGTATTTACCCCAAAGATACAGATGTAGTGAAAAGAAGGGCCATATATATCCCAATGGTCATTGTAGCAATGGTATTACTAATTTTTAAATCCTCCCCTCATGTTCCGTTAGTTGTTTTTTTCTCTTTTCTTCAGATTCCTTCTTTTCCATCATTTTGTCTTCTATGTCACTGACTCTCACTTCTGCCTCTTACCTTAGCTGTGAAAGCATGCATTTTAGACTGCATCTCAGTTAAAGCATTTTAAAATTCACACTGATTGGATTTTATATCTGCACTAAGAGATTCTCTAGTGTCTTTTATGCTTTTTTCAAACCCAGATAGTAACTTTATAATCATTATTCTGAATTCTATTTCTGACATTTTACTTATATCCATATTGATTAGATTTATGTCACAGAGTATTACCTCTGGTTAATTTGCAGTGAATTTCTCCTTCTAGTAATTTTTTTTCCAGAGAAGAATAGATAATGAGAGGACAAAATCAAAAATATCAACCACAACCTCAGTGAAATACATAGTAGACAAATCTGAAGAGGTCAGAAACCAAAAAAAAAAAAAAAAAAAAAAAAAAAAAAAAAAAAAAAAAAAAAAAAAAAAAAAAAAAAAAAAAAAAAAAAAGAAAAAAGGAAAAGAGAGAATATAAAGAATATAATCTCACAAGTGGACAGAATGGGGTGATCTACTTGGTCCTGGGGGTATTTTGGTCTGTTTGTCAGCAGACAATAATTACCAAAATGGTAAATAAAGAAAGAAGAAAGAAGAAAGAAAGAAAAATATATATAATATTGTGTACAGTGAAAGAAAAGCAATAATATAACAAATATATGTATAATACTGTGTACAGTGAAAGAAAGGCAATAATGAAGAATTTATCTATAAAATGTATGAGGCACCTATGTGACTCAGTTAGGTGTCCGTCTTCAGCTCAACTCATGATCCCAGTGTCCTGGGATCAAGGCCTGCATCAGGTTCCCTGCTGAGCCTGCTTCTCCCTCCCATCCTCATTCATGCTTTCTCTTGCTGTCTCTCTCTCAAATAAATAAATAAAATCTTTAAATAATGTAAATGTAAAAATGAAAATAAAAAAAATTAACAGAGAGTTGATAAAATGAGAAACTAGTTAAAAAGGAAAGAAAGGAAAAAGAAAAAATTATACTGAAAGACTAAAGTCTCGTGAGAAAAAACCTTGAATTCTATATAGTATTCCCCTAGTGCAGGAGTTTTTCAGTTCTGAGTTATCAATAAATTTTGTATTTGACTGACATTCCTTCTGGCCTTCTGGGGAAGGGAGGGGCCTGTGGCACTGATTCTCAGCTGTCTTTCCCTGGGTGGATTTGCACCACCCTGGCCAGGAGGCTGGGCTTATTGTAAGCTGCTTTGGGCTGCTCTATGTGGCTTTGTTCCCTGAAGCCTTTCTGCACTGTTTGCAAATGTGGTTGCTTTTTTATTTGTAAAATTCCAGCAATTCTTTTCTTAGATCTCAGGTTGATTTCACAAGTGTTCAGAATGATTTGATAGATATCTAGTTGAATTCAATGCACCAGAAGAAACAAGGTCCCCTACTCTCCCACCATCTTCCCTAGCTCTCCTCCATTCAATGGAATTCAACCATGAAAAGATAAATACAGTGAATTCCTGCCATTTGTGATAACATGGATGTACCTTGAGGGCATTACCCTAAATGAAATAAATCAGACAAACGCTGCAAGTTCTCACTTACACATGGAATCTGAAAAAGCCAAACTTGTAAAACAGACAGTAAGGAGGTGGTTGCCAGAAGCTGGGGAGCAGGGAAAATGGTGAGATGTTAGTCAAAGGGTACAATCTTCCAGTTATAAGATGAATAAATTCTGGTAATCTAATGTATAGCATGGTGACTATCGTTAACAATATTGTATTATATAATTGAAAGTTGCTAAGAGTAGTACTTAAATGTTCTCACAGCAGGAAAAAATAGTAATTATATGAAGTAATGGAAGTGTTAGTTAACCTTATTGGGGTAATCATTTTGCAATATATGTGTATTTTTGTACACTTTAAATTTACATATGCTATGTATTGATCGTATCTCTGTAAACCTGGGAAAAAATCTGAATGCAGGACATATAGACAGAACTACCAGTTGATTGAATACTTACCATTTTAGTTGCTTGTAGTATTGTCAGATAAGCCTGGGAGATATTCTTGTGGGTAAAGAGAATAACCAGCATAATGAGAAATTCATTTATCCTTCCTTAAAGTCATGGTTTGAAAGTTACAGTAGGTGATGCATACCAGTGAACCCTGAACCTTTAACTCAGACCTTTATTTACTTCTTAAATAGCTAGTCAGGAGACTGATTGTGGTAGTCTGGTTTGAATCTTGTTTGGATTATTTAATGTAAATAGAAATACTCCTATATTTATCAGAGTTCACTTGTAGTTACAAGATTTTTTTTCCAGAAACATCTACAGTCTCTATTTCAGTAAAACTCCCTATCTCCTGACCTGTCTTACTTAGTGCGTTTCTCTTGGCTTATTATCTGAACCATTCTTTTGCCACTTACTTGGTTGCATTTTGACCTCTCCTATGTTCGCTTCTTTTGTTGTTATTTAACATTGTTTTGGTAGGTTTTGTTTCCCTCAACTCAAGTAAATGTTCCTTGAGGGCTGAGACTGTGTTATTCCTTGTTAACTCCCATGGGCAATAATATCTGTTGAATTAGTATTGTATCTTATTAAAATCATTGCAATATTTTGTGGTAGTATTGCAAGGAGTAATATTGCCCTTAAAATGTATTTAATATGCCCAAAATAATAATGGTCATTGAGTCTTTACTATGTATAGTTCTAGAAATTTTGCATGTGTTATCTAATTTATAATCCTTGAAATGATTCCATGAGGCAATGCCTTTACAATTGCTATTTTGTAGATAAAGAACCTAAGGTTCAGAGATGTTAAGTCATTTGTCCAACATAGCCCAGCTAGTAAGTGGTGAACCTTAGAACTCAGGTTTATGTGACATGAAAGCTCATGATAAAATCTTCCTCATACCAGATCTTTATGAATTCCTCCATAAACTGATGAGACAACCTCCCTACCCACCTACTCATAATCCAGTCCTGTTACCTTATCCACTTACTCTGCATTGGAAGAAATTCTTTAGCTTCTGTCATGGTGAACACACCTTTCCAGGGACCACAGTCTATCCCATGGCTGAATAATGATTATAACAATGAAGTAAGAGGCCAAAGAATGAAGACAGGCCCCAAATAAAGATATAATATGTACACCTGTTTATTTCCTTCTATGGACTATCAATATCTACAAGGTTAACACAATTAAATACTGGATATTGAGAGTGGCAATTTAGAAGTCATCTCACAAATAATAACAACAAAGTTGAATTTTTCTAACTGGAAAACTCTTCATGAGTGTTCAGTGTTGAAAGGAATAGGGATAGGTACCCTGGCAGAAAGGTTCCTTTCAAGAAGGCTGTATAATATGTATTATTTGCTTCTTCTGGAAACAATTCTGGAATTGTATTTAATAGTGTGTACATTTTTATCAGGTTTATTGAGATATCATTTATAATTTATCCATTTACTGAGTATGGTTCTATGTTTTTCAGTATATTAACAGGGTTTTGCAACCATCATCATAACCTAATTTTAGAGGGCAATTTTTTCCTCTCCAGAATAGACCCTCTTCCCCTTAGGGTCACTATTCTCTCACAGACTCTACTCTAAGCCCTAGCAATTGCTAATATACTTTTATCCCCTTAAATATACCTATTCTAGACATTCATATAAAAATAATTATACAGGGGCACCTGGGTGGCTCAGCCATTAAGTGGCTGCCTTTGGCTCAGGTCATGATCCCTGAGTCCTGGGATCAAACCCCACATCGGGCTTCTTGCTCAGTGGGAAGCCTGCTTCTACTTCTCCTACTCCCCCTGTTTGTATTCCCTCTTTTGCTATGTCTCTCTCTATCAAGTAAATAATAAATCTTTAAAAATTAATTATACAATATGTGATCTTTTGTCATTATCCTTTATCACTTACCATATTTTCAAAGTTCATCTGATTTAGAGCTTATATCATACTTCATTCACTTTTTAAAAAAAATTATTATTTATTTATTTATTTATTTATTTATTTATTTATTTGACAGAAAGAAACACCAGAAACATAGCTAGAGGGGGAACACAAGCAGGGGGAGTGAGAGAGGGAGAAACAGGCTTCCCGCCAAGCAGGGAGTCCAATGCTGGGCTCGATCCCAGTACTTCAGGATCATGACCTGAGCCAAAGGCAGGTGCTTAATGACTGAGCCACCCAGGCTCCCTAATTCATTTTTATATCTGAATAATATTAAGTTGTATGGATATACTGCATTTTATATATCTGCTTATCAGTTGGTGAACATTTTGGTTTTTTCTATTACTTTGGCTAATATGCAAAATACTACTTTGAATATTTGTATACAGGTTTTGGCATTGATGTATGTTTTCATTTCTCTTGGGTATATACCTAGGAATGAAATTGGTGAGTCACTGGGTAACTCTGTGTTTAACATCTTGAGGAACTGCCAGTCTCTTTTCCAAGCAGCAACATCATTTTACATAATAACCAGCAGTGGATATGGGTTCCAATTTCCACACTGTCACCAAGACTTACCATCTGCTTTTTTACTTTTAGCTATACCAGTAGATGGGAAGTAGTATTTTGTAATGGTTTTTGATTTTCATTTCTCAATGACTAATGATGTTGTTGAGGACTGAATTTGTCACACCCACCCCAGTTCATATGTTGAAGCCATAGCCTCTAACATCATGGTATTTGGAAATGGAGACTTTGGGCGGTAGTTAGGGTTCGGTAATATCATAAAGTTGTGGCCCTCATGATGTGTTTAATGACCTCATAAGAAAAGGCACCAGAGAACTTTCTGTCTCTCTACATGCGTGCCTATGCACTTAGGAAAGAACATGTGAGGAAACAGCAAAAAGGTGGCCATCTGCAAACCAGGAAGAGAGCTCTTACCAGAATCTGACCATGTTGGCATCTTTTTAAAAAATATTTTATTTATTTACTTGACAGAGAGAAACATAGCAAGAGAGGGAACACAAGCAGAGGGAGTGAGAGAGGGAGAAGCAGGCTTCCCGTTGAGCAGGGAGCCTGATGTGGGGCTCGATCCCAGGTGTCTGGGATCATGACCTGAGCCAAAGACAATCGCCTAACCAACTGAGCCACCCAGACACCCCCATGTTGGCATCTTGATCTTGGACTTCCCAACATCCAGAACTATGAGAAATAAAATTCTGTTGCTTTAACCACCTAATCTATGGTATTTTGTTATGGCAGCCTAAGCTGATTAAGACTAATATTGAGCATCTTTTCATGTGCTTTTGGACCATTTTGTGTATTTTCTTTAGAGAAATACTTGTTCATAAAATTTGTCCCTTTTTAAATTGGGTTATTTGTTTTTTATTGTTAAGCTATACTAATACTTTATATGTTTTGTATGCAAGTCCATTATCAGTTATATAACTTTCAGATATTTTCTCCCATTCTGTGAGTTGTCTTTTAATTTTCTTGATAATGTCCTTTGAAACAAAATTTTTTATTTTTTTATTTTATTTTTTTAAGGATTTTATTTATTTGACAGAGAGAAACACAGGCAGAGAGGGAACACAAGCAGGGGGAGTGAGAGAGGGAGAAGCAGGCTTCCCGCCCAGGTGCCCCCAAAATTTTTTATTTTGATGAAGTACAATTTATCAATTTTTGTTGTTGTAGCTTATGTTTTTCATGTCATATCTAAGATTCCATTGCCAAATCCAGGGAAATGAAGGTTAATACCTTTGCTTACTCTGAGAGTTTTATGAAATTTGTCTTTTATTCAGTTCATTGATCATTTTGAATTAATTTTTGCCTACAGCACAGAGTAGTGGTCCACCTCCTTTATTATTTATTTTTTTTAATGTGGCTATTTTCCCCATTGTATTATCTTGGTACACTTGAGTAAAATTAACCGTAAATTTATTTCTAGGCTGTCAGTTCTATTTCATAGATCAATGTGTATTCTTTCTAGTACCATACTCTTTTTTTTTAAACAGCTTTATTGGGTGCCTGGGTGGCTCAGTTTGTTAAGCCACTGCCTTCAGCTCAGGTCATTATCCTGGAGTCCTGAGATTGAGTCCCGCATGGGGCTCCCAGCTTCATGGGGAGTCTTCTTCTCCTCCTCACCTTCTCCCCTCTCATGCTCTCTCTTACTCTCTCTCTCTAAAAAAATAAATAAACAATAAATAAATAAATAACAGCTTTATTGATGTATAATTGATAAATGAAGAACTGTACATATTTAATGTGTACAATTTGATGAGTTTGGATATATGCACACACATGTGATACCATCACCACAATGTGATAGGTATATCCAACTCTTCCCAGAGTTTTCTTGTGTCATTTTTTATATGTGTGTATAATAAGAACACTTAACATGAGATCTACCCTCTTAATAAAGTTTTAAATACACAGTTCCTTAATATTAATTATAAGAATTATGCTGTATAACAGATCTCTCGAATTTATTCATTTACTATAATGGGATATTTATACCTGTTGAACAACTCCCCATCATTCTCAGTCCCAACCCCTGGCAACCACTATTGTATTCTCTGCTTCTATAACTTTGACTGTTTTAGATGCTTCATATACATGGAATGAAGCAATATTTTTCCTTCTATGACTTATTTAACTTAGTAGACTTTCTTCAAGGTTCATCCATGTTGGTGCAAATGGCAAGATTTCATTTTCATGGCTGAATAATATTCCAGTGCATGTATATAACATATTTTCTTTATTCATTTTTCTGTTGATGAACACCTGAGTTATTTCTATATCTTAGCTATTGTGAAAAACACTGCAATGAACATGGTAGTACAGATATTCTCTTCAAGATACTGATTCTTTGGATATATACCCAGAAGTGGAATTGCTGGATTATATTGTAGTTTTAATTTTTGAGGATATCTAGACTATTGTCTATAGCTAATATATTCCCAACAGCAGTGTACAAAGTTTCAAATATTTCCACAACAATAATAGTCATCCTAATAGGTGTAAGGTGATATTTCATTATAGTTTTGATTTGCATATTCCCTGATAATTAATGATGTTGAGCATCATATCATATACCTTTTACCATGTGCATGTCTTCTTTTTAGTTTGTTTTTGAGAGAAAAGAGGGAGAGAGGGAGAGAAGAGGGACAGAAGAAGAGGCAGAGAGAAAGAATCTTTTTTTTAAAAGATTTTACTTTTTTACCTGACAGAGAGAGAAATCACAAGGAGAGAGAGAGAGAGAGAAAGAGAGAGAGAGAGAGAGATAAAAGCAGGCTTCCCACTGAGAAAGCCTGATGTGGGGCTCGATCCCAGGAACCTGAGATCATGACCTGAGCTGAAGATAGAAGCTTAACCCACTGAGCCACCCAGGCACCCTGAGAGAGAGAATCTTAAGCAGGGTCCATGCCCAGCAGGAAGCCTAATGCAGAGCTCAGTTTCACAATCCTGAGATCATGACGTGAGCTGAGTTGAGTTGGATGCTTAACCAACTAAGCCACCCAGGTGACCCTGTATGTCTTCTTTAGAGACATGTCTGTTCAAGTTCTTTGCCAATTTTGACTGTGCTTATTCACACTTTTTTTGTTATTGAAACAAAAATTTTAAGGTATTCCTTATAGATTTTGAAAGTTAACCGTTTACCAGATAGATGGCTTGCAAATATGTTTTCCCTTTATGTAGATTGCCTTTTCAGTCTGTTATTTCCATTGTTGTACATAAGCTATATAGTTTGATGTAGTCCCACTCATTTATTTTTTCTTTTTTTTGTCTCTGTTTCTGGTGTCATATCCAAAAACTTATTACAAGAACAGTGTTAAAAAGCTTTTCTATTATGTTTTCTTCAAGGATTTATAACTTCTGTTTTTACATTTAAGTCTTTAATCATTTTTTAAAATTAATTAATTAATTTTTATTTATTTTTTATTTTTTATTGTTACTTAAATTTTTTCCCAGTGTTCCAAGATTCATTCCCCATTCCCCACACCCAGTGCTCTATGGAATAGGTGCCCCCAGTACCCACCACCAGGCTCTCCCATCCCCCACCCCCTCCCTCCAAGTCCCTCAGTTTGTTTCTGTGTCCAAAGTCTCTCATGCCTCATTTCTCTCCCTGGATTACCCTACTTCCCATTTACTTTCCTTCTCCTATTGTCCTCTACATTACCCCTTATGCACCGCACGTAAGTGAAACCATGTGATACTTGACTTTCTCTACTTGGCTTATTTCACTCAAAATAATCTCTTCCAATCCAGTCCATATTGCTACAAAAGTTGGATATTCATCCTTTCTGATGGAGGCATAGTATTCCATTGTATATATGTACCACATCTTCTTTATCCATTCATCTGTTGATGGGCTCCTTGGCTCTTTCCACTGTTTGGCGATTGTGGCCATTGCTACAAAGAACATTGGGGTACATATGGCCCTTCTTTTCACTACATCTGTATCTTTGGGGCAAATGCCCAGTAGTGCAATTGCAGGGTCATAGGGTAGCTCTATTTTTAATTTTTTAAGGAATCTCCACACTGTTTTCCAAAGCTGCTGCACCAACTTGCATTCCCACCAACAGTGTAAGAGAGTTCCCCTTTGCCCGCAGCCTCTCCAACACTTGTTGTTTCCTGACTTGTTAATTTTGGCCATTCTGACTGGTGTAAGGTGGTATCTCAATGTGGTTTTGATTTGAATTTCCCTGATAGCTAGTGACGCTTAACATTTTTTCATGTGTCTGTTAGCCATTTGTATATCTTCTATGGGGAAGTGCGTCTTCATGTCTCTTGCCCATTTTTTGATGTGTTCATCTTCTTTTTGGATGTTGAGTTTGAGTAGTTCTTTATAGATCTTGGCTACAAGCCCTTTGTCTGTAGTGTCATTTGCAAATATCTTCTCCCATTCTGTGGGTTGCCTCTTTGTTTTGTTGACTGTTTCCTGTGCTGTACAGAAGCTTTTTATTTTGATGAAGTCCCAGAAGTTCATTTTCACTTTTGTCTCCTTTGCCTTTGGAGACGTGTCTTGAAAGAAGTTGCTGTGGCCGATGTCAAAGAGGTTACTGCCTATGTTCTCTTCCAGGATTTTGATGGATTCCTGCCTCACGTTGAGGTCTTTCATCCATTTTCAGTCTGCCTTTGTGGGGGGTGTAAGAGAATGGTCTAGTTTCATTCTTCTATATGTAGCTGTCCAATTTTCCCAGCACCATTTATTGAAGAGCCTGTCTTTTTTCCACTGGATATTTTATAAGCTTTAATAAATGTTTTGTTGTTTTTGATGCTTTTATAAGTTGGATTGTTTTTCTAATTTTTGAATGGATTTTGGTAGTGTATAGTAACTCAATTTTTATATATTGATTTTGTATCCTTAGACTTACTGAATATTTTGCTAATTCTAATTATTTTTTTGCATTCTCTATAGTTTGGTACAACTAAGATCATGTCATCTGAAAATGGATGATTCTACTTCCTTTTTCACCCTATTTGGATTATTTTATTTATTTTTCTTATCTATTTGTTTTGGCTTGAACCTCTAGTTAAACATTGGATAGAAGTGGCAAGAGCAGATGTTCTTGTATTTTTCCTGATTTTAGGAGAAAGGTATTCAATTTGTCATTATTACTTATTATATTAGCTAACCATTTTGTATAGATCCTCTTTATCAGTTTGGGACAATCAAATCCCTTCTGTTATTGTTTGATTATTGTTTTTCTCATGAAGGAGTGTTGGACTTGTGAAATCATTTTCTGCATCTATTGAAGTGCTCATGTGGTTTTTGTCCTTTATTCTATTAATATGGTATATTGCATAGGTTTTCATATGTTAAGTAAAACTTGCATCCTGGGTTAAATCTTATTTGAGCATAATGTATAAATATTTTTATATGCTACGGGATTTGCTTTGCTAGTATTTTGTTGAAGATTTTTGGGTCTATATATGTTAGGATATTGGTTTGTACTTCTTTAATTTTGTGATGCCTTGGATGGATTTGGTCAGGATAATGCTGGCTCCATTGAACTAGTTGGGACAAATTCTCTTCTGGTCTTTTTTTTTGGAAGAAGTTATGAAGGATTGGTATTGATTCTTCTTTGAATGCTTCATAGTCCCAGTAAATTCATCTGGGCCTGGGCTTTTCTTTGTGTGAAATTTTTCAAAAAAATGTTACTTCAATTGCTTCACTTGTTATAAATCTATTCAGATTTTCTATTCATTCTTGTTTCATTGGTTCATGTCTTTCTAGAAATTTATCAGATTTATGTAAGTTATCTAATTTGTTGGCATACAGTTCATAGCTTTTATTTTTCATTTTAGTTAATTCTCTCTTTTTTGATCTCAAGAGTATTTTTTGAATAATGGAAATTGGATATTTTATTGAATCAGTGAAGAAAGATGATTTACTTACAATGACATTTATTTTAGTTATAATTAGGGTTGATCTTTGTGGATATTCATTTTGATACAATATAGCATAGTTTATGTATGCTTTTAAAGGTGAAGACAAAAGTATTCTTGCCTTTCTTTCCTGATTATCTGATGTCCTATGTGTCATCTAGGTGCTCCTTGGTTGTTTGGCCAAGTTTACTTATGGTTTTGAGATATTTCCATGTATTTGGGAGTAGTTGGGAAATAAGGGAACTGATATCTGCATTTGGAGGAAGAATAATTAGAAAGAAGATAATTTCAGAGACTGTAGTTACTACCATTTATTATTCCCATCTCATAAATGATAATGAGATCAAAGGAAGTAAAGTGATTTTGCAAGGTTTTATAGAAATTAACTGAGAAAGATGAAACTAGAACATAAGTCTCTTACATCTGTAGTCACATAGCTATAGCTAACTGCATGAAAGTTTGGATGACGTAGTCTCTGTCCATGTTTCAGAAAGAAGAAAAGAATGCATTTTGGTGGATACCTAGTATCTAACACACTCTGGTAGTTCAAGTAAGGCAGGCAACATGGAAGACATATGGAAGCAGTAGATAAGGCAAAAGAAGAGAAGCCTTGATTAAATACTCCAGGGTCCTTGGGTGCCTGGGTGACTCAGTGGGTTAAAACCTCTGCCTTCAGCTCTGGTCATGGTCTCAGGGTCCTGGTATCGAGGCCCACATCAGGTTCTCTGCTCAGTGGGGAGCCTGCTTCCTCCTCTCTCTCTCTACCTGCATCTCTGCCTGCTTGAGATCTCTCTCTCTCTGTCAAATAAATAAAATATTAAAAAAAAATACTCCAGGGTCCTCATAGAATTGTTTGAAGGCATGCATACAATAATAGCTATTATTCATTCAGGCATTTGATTAATGCTTTCTATGGATTATCTTATTTAATGCTTACAACTTTGTGAGATAGTTACTATTATTATCTACCTCTTAAGCATAAGGAAAGTAAGATCCAAAGGGAAAGGCAACTTATATAGGTTTCCACATTTCCTAGAAAATAATAGATGGTTAGGAAGCCAGATCTGTCCAATTCTAATCACTGTGTGGTGTTGTATTTTTCTGTATTTTAGTTATAATGTAGGAAGGCAAATATATATTTGGTGAGAGATTACTTTTGGTTGAGATGCCCAGGGAAAGTTTTATAGAGGAGGTAGGATTTGAGCTGTGCCTTGAAGAATGAGTGGGATTGAAGTTGGAAGATTTAAGTTTCAGGGAATTCTAGGGAGCAGAAACCTCACGAGAGCAGAAATTAGTAAGTGAAGGAATGTGTGGGAGATAAGGAGTGGAGTAAAGAAGTTTTACAGAGAAACACTGGAAAGTGAGTCTGAAAAAAATATGGTGATTTGAATGTTAGACTAAGAAGTACAGACTTGATTTTATAGACAGTGGGGACAAATGAAGTACTTTGAGAGGGTGCCAACATCATGTTATTTTTACATATAGGCAAGAAAAATTATTTGTATAATTTGAAGGATACTGGAAACCTCTATTTGCTTACTACTTATAACTTCCTTATGCAGCTATAATATTTCTATATCATATTCCAGTATTAGGAATTCATTCCTTAGGGTTATATCCTCTACTCTCTTTTGAAATGCAAACATCCTTGAAAAGAATAGCATGTCTTTAAGCTTTCAGTCTGAAGGTCTTCATTAGCTCCTTTCATCCCTCAGAGTTGAACTTCTCACAAGAGTACGGAGAGCCTGAGGAGGAGGGAGGAAAGTTCTCTGTAGGAGAAAAGAAATGGATACTCTTGCTACAAAGCCTCTGCCTGCTTCTGGCTTTGAATTACTAACCAATTAGATGTTTGCACTTTATCTTGAAGAAAAGTAGATAAGAGTGGTATTTTTCTCTCTGTACAAAGGTTTTCTTTGAGAATAAGTCATTGTCCACCGTGAGAATCCAAATCCACAGATTGGCCTAATCTCATTCTTTGTGACTCAGTTCTTAAACTTACTTGCTGTGCAATAGTCATAGAAATAATGCTTATGTATTTGCATATAGTCATCATTTCTATGGCCATATTTCTTTGCCAATATGTTTCTATTTTGGGAGTAAGTGTGAAAGTATTGCAAAGGTCTAATTAGTTAGCTTTCAACTTTGGTGTTGAGTTGGCTGAGAATTTCTCTCCATTGTCCTTTGAGTGGAAATAGCTTCTCTGCTGCAAGAGATCAATTTTAGCTTGGAGAGGTAATGGAAGTAGGCAGGAAGAATAGGAGTGACTGAGGGTGGGATTGTAGGAGTTGGGGTGGATGGTGTGAAAGGAAGATATTCAGATATTTTAATCATAAGTGGGTAGACTACACTGGGAGAGAAGAAAAGGCAGAGTGAAAAGGGGCAATCAGCTAGGGAATTAGACTCTGACCTGTGTCCTCAGCACTATTCCAGGAAATAGGGATTTTATAGACCACAGACAGTGCCAGGTCTAAGAACTTTGTGTGGTTCCACATGAAAGCCACTGTCTGTGAGAGCAAATGCCAGGCAGTAACTTTGGGTGACCTTTGAGTATATCTCTTGAGTGGTAAACTTTAATCGCTGTCTGGGTTGATTTTTTTCCCCTCAAATAAAATGTTTTGTTGAGAGAGTGAGAGAAAAAGAGGGAACAAATGAGATCTTGGAAAACTTTTCCAGTCAGGGAGAGCTGGATGGCCAGGTTTGCTTTGCTAAAACAATTTCTTAAATGGTAACTATCACTAAGGTGTTAGCTGATAGGATTTAGAGAATGACAGGGGAGTGTTGTATACTGAAAACCAGCTCTACAGGTATGCTCTTGGCAAATGTTTCCTCAGTCCATAATGATTTCAGTTAGATTGTGCCCTCTCTTTTGTTGTTACTGACTCATAGTCACAGATTACCATCACTGCAGTAATGTTGCAGCTGTTTAAAACCTAATGGGGTAGATGTAGTAGGTGGTGGTATGGGAAGGAAAGAGAAAAATGGCTGAGAATGCATATATGAAGTGCTAGGAGAAGGCAGATCTTGGGAATCATGTGGCTTTTTAAAAAAATACAATCTCTCTAGGTGACCAGATAAGCTTTATTTTTCCTTCCTGATAAGCTTTTTTTTTTTTAACCCCCAGCCTAAATGGTCTCAGATTTCACATTGTCTCAGGCTAGAGATTCTTTTTGAAGCCCTAGGTCCCTGATTCCTAATTATGGCTTTGTTGTACCTTATGGAGGTCTCCAGAATAACCTGGAATCTAAAACTAGTGGCTTAGTTGCTGGAATACTAAATAAACCCACCTGGAACCTGGGAAGTGAATAAAGAGCTGTACTGATCAAATAGATGATGAACTGTTAGGGAATTGTTGGCCAGAAACAGGATGTCATGAATTGCATTTATTCAACCAAATTTCCTTACAGTATGACCAAATACATGCCTCATGCTGAGTTGCTGGGGCATGTTCTCTTTCAATTCATTCTCTGCACAGCTGTCAGAGTGATCTGGAACATAAATCAAATTATACCATATTTTATATGGAATTAATTTTCCTATATGTCATTCAAGGACATTCATGATCTTGCCTCCCTCTTCAGCCTCTTTTTAAACATGTTATGGCTCTTATTTAATGCTCTTGGAGATGCTCAGATGTGCCATTCTGTTTCATATGTCCATGTCTTTGTTCGTGATGTCCCCTCTGTTTGGAATGCCTTTTCCTACCTGTTAACTTTTTTTTTCAATAACATTCTTTGAACCTCCCTTTCCTTCTTCTGCTCTGGTGGAACCATACGTTTACCTCTTTTTAAAAATACTTAACCATATTATACTCAAATTATCTCCAAAAATGTCTCATTATATGTCTGTCTCTCCGCCTAGATTGCAGTAGAGTTGATAGGTTTAGGGGTGATCATCTGACCTAACCTGGACCAGAATCTATGCTACAGAAATTTGAATAGGGACTTTGAGAAAGATCCTGCCTTTGCATGGCCAGATTAGTAATGTATGCCTAGGGATTATGTGAAACTATGTTTTTTACCATGTTGGTCCCCAGGGTAAAAGAAACTAGTTTGCAAAGAAATATAGAGGGACAAAATTCCATTCCTTAGGTCCAGTTGTAGTTCTCTCAGTGGGTCACATAAGATATTTATATCTTTTAAGTAAATCACCATTTATCCTTAAGCTCCTCGTGTGGGTTTCTGTGGTTTGCAACCAAAAGCATCCTAACCAATATAATATAGAACATAGTAAGTACTAGAAGATATTTGTTAAACTCGGCTCAAATGGGAAGTCTTGATTTCTGCCCTAAGGGATCTTCCTACCGCTCTCTTTTGGGAAGAAAATAATATCCTACATGGAACAATTGGAAAACAATGCAGAGCACCATATCATCAAACCTTCATTCATGGTACATAGACTGTTAGCACCATAAAAATGCAGAGAAAGTTTTGTTTAGGTAGGAGTGGAATTAACTAGGAAAGCTTCATGAAAGTGCTAGAATTTGGCCTGGCCTTGCAGAATGGGTAGTGTTTGCTTTTGACCTCTTGCATTCCAAAAGAAAGGTTCCAGAAAGACTCCTTACAGACCTCAGCAATGCCCTAGATAAGTCTAGATTAATATGATCCAAGTAACTTCAACATCACTAGGGTGAAGACAGGGATCCCCAAATGGGCTAAATCTTGATTATGTCAGAAAGTCCTTTGAACAGAAATGATTTAATGCTGACTACACCTAATAGTGGTGAATGACTTGGTGTAATTTGGAAAGGCTTTAGTTATTATTTTATTAACCTGTCTGTGCACCTGGAGGATGACCCTAGTGATTCTTAATCTAAATGCTGGGACTAAATGGCAGTGGCTAGCTAGGCTTTGCTAACTCAGAATTGCTATCTATGAGTTTGAAAGTCCCTATGCCGAAAGAAAAGCCATTTCTGCTGTTCATTTTTTCCCTGTCATTAGCTGTGCTACGCCCAATTCCTTCATGTGACCTGAAAAGATGGCATGGAATGCTTGCATGGGCACCAAATGGCTGGTTTGTTCACTACTGTTAAATTGCATAGTCTGTAAAGGCCATTTGCTTTGCCTTCCTTGCCACATGGATTTGAAACTTTAGATGTGAGGAAAAAAGGTCTGTTTGCCCTAGATTTGGCTGTGTCCCAGGGAGACAAAGCTTTATACAGCTTTTCAACCAGCAGCATGAAGGTTTATTAGATGTAAAAAAGTATGCATTTGCTATTCTTTCAGGGTAGGTAATGGAGTTGCTACATCTAAAATCTTGATAATGTTTTCTATCGCCCAGGAAAAATTATACATAAGCATGCAGGTATTATATACTGTTAGCAGCTTATACTCACCACACAATCCATGTTCAATTAACTTCAGACATTTAGTATTTACTATGTACTAGTTATGTGTTAGGTATTAGAGGAAAAATATAAATAAGACAAAAAATCTTACCTGGAGAATGTTCACAGTATGATAAGTGCAAAAAAAATAGATAACATACAATGTATAGAATAAGCACAGAGGAAGCATGAATGAACTTTACTTAGGAAATCAGGGAAGACTTCTTTGAAGAGGTACATCTAGCTACTTTTTATGAATGAGTACGTATTCAATAGGTATATATGAAGGAGAAGAAAGAAGAGATAATTGATTTGATGTGGCAGGATCCTATATACAAAGGGGCAAGGAGAAGTAGTAAGTTTGGTTACCAGAACTTTGTAATCCAGATTGCTAGAGCATGAGCAGCAAAGGTTTATATTAGTGAAGATGAGCCTAGAGAGGCAGGCAGAAGCCCAATTATAAAGTAAAGTTGTATACTTCTTTTTTTCACATGGTAAGGAGTCAGTGATGGGGTTTAAACAATTTGCATTCATTTATTCATTCAGGCTGTCACCCAGTTAATAATTTATTGAACTGCTGCTCTGCACCAAACTCTCAGTCAGGCACTGTAGATTTCTCTTGGTGAAGTGGGGAAGACAGATAAGGGAAAAACAAATATGTGTAATGTGTGCTCTGAAGGATAAGGGGAAAATGCTATGGGAGGTAAGGGGTTGAGGAAGAAGTGATGAAATATTAGCAGAAGTTAACTAAGCAAATGAGGAAGTGGGGAATAGCAAAGAAATGAAGGATATATATAAAATCCCTGAGGAAGAAACCAATGAGGTGTTTCAGGTAAATGAAAGTACACCAGGATGGCTGAAATGTGAAGGTAATAGGAAAGAGTAGCAGAAAAGGCTGGGTTGGTTTCTTAGCCTTTGTTTTGGAAGGGTTATACTGGAAGATTATACTAGCAGCAGAATAGGGGATGGATTATAGGAGTAGAAACTGGAAGCAGGAAATAAAAAGAGTATTACAGCAGTCCCCAGGGACATACGATAAGGAGTTGATTTAGGGCAACAGCAGTAGGAATGATGAGGAGAGAATGGAATGGAAAGTTGTTTAGGTAATAGGGCCAATAGGACTTAAGTGATTAAAGCTAAGGGCTAAGAAAAAGGAGTAGAAGATGACTTAGTTTTCTGGCTCAGTTACTGGGGAAATGGTAGCCACCAACCAACAGATAGGGAATATAGTAGTTTTTTTCAGCTCTTTATGTCTTCCAGTTGCTGACTGCTTGCGGGGACTTTTAATTGCTTGTCTTACTCTGCTGGTCAGCATTGTGCCCTCTATCAAAAAGCAATGCATTTTTATTAAGTCAAAAATAGCACATGAATGTAGCAAAACAATTCAAACAGTATAGAAATGCTTAAAAGTGAACTTATATTCTTCCTCCCCATAACTCCTTGTCCATCTCCCGAAAGGTAACCTCTGTTAATAATGTCTTCTTGAAAAATATTTTAGGCACCCACTAGCATACCTTTGTAGTCTTTGAACAAATAGAATCCTACAGACGTTTTGGTACCTAGCATTTTTTTCATTTTAATATATGTTGGAAATCATTCTGTATCGGGACATAGTTCATTTTTTAAGAGGCTATTTAATACCATGAACATTTGAGTGCTTTGTAGTTCTTTATTCTTATTCTTTAAATAGATATTTATTGAGGGACTACTCTGTGCAAGATATAACTTCTGCTTCTGTGAAGTAAACGGTCCAGTGGGGAAGGTGGTCATTAATGATGTAGAATTGAACCATGATACATATTCCAAAGTTGCAATGAACCCGTAATAGGACATATGACCTAATCAGGGAGGCCAGGAGAGGCTCCCTTGAGGCATTCATGCTTGACGTGACTCCTGAAAGATGAGCAGGAGTTAACAAGGAGGGGAAAAGAACATTCTAGGCAGAGTACAAAGGGTAGATGCATTTTAAATTTTTGATATGCAACAGGAAATCCTTATTATCTAAATATCCATTATCTCAGCCCTCACAGCTACATGATTTTATGGAGAAGCGAAAGTCATTAGAGCACAACAATATTATTTGGTGAATTGGCCACTTAGGAAATGGTTTCCCACTTAACACTGTACCCTACTCAGCACTGGGGCCTATCCTTACCTATCATATAAATGGTTTTGACAGTCTGTACAATGAAAAGGATACAAATAAAATGCAAAAGGAAATTTCAAATTTTGTAGAAGACACAGGACTTAACTGAGGTTGCTGGAAGTAATCGATATTTGCTTGACTTCCCTAAAGCCATTGGCAGGTGAAGACATGGCAAAGTTAATTTTTGAGGAAAAGAACAAATTTGCACAAATAGCAAAAAGATAGGGTAAAAGAGAATAATTGGAATATCAGGAATCAAGAGAATTCCTTGGAACAATTGAAGCTCTTAAATATTTTGTAAAACTTATTCTTAATGATCTTGTTATGAAATAATGAGAAGGATGCCTTATTGTGCTATAGTGCCATTTTGGTCAAAAAAGTCATACCAAAAAAAGCCACAATCAACATCTGACTTGTTTGAAGAACGCACACATAGTTATATTAAAACTAAATGGGAACTAGGGTAATCTAGGGAGGGAAACGAAACAACAGAGACTTTGGACACAAAAACAAACTGAGGGACTTGGAGTTAGGGGGGTGGAGGAATGGGAGAGCCTGGAGGTGAGTACTGGGGACACCTAAAGCGGGGAGCACTGGGTGTGGGGAATGGGGAATGAATCTTGGAACACTGGAAAAAAAAATTTTTAGTAACAATAAAATAAACAAACAAACAAACAAACAAACAAATAAATAAATAAAATCTTTAAAAAATTTTCCGATAACACAGATAGAGATGATTAGTGCCTGACAAGGAACTAAAGAAGGTAGGACAGGATACAAGAAATACTGGGGAAGCTAATGAGATTTTGAAAATTAATTTAGGGCACCTGGGTGGCTCAGTGGGGTTAAGCCTCTGCTTGGGTCACAATCTCGGGTCCTGGGATCAAGGCCTGCTTCCGGCTCTCTGCTCAGTGGGGAATCTGCTTCCTCCTCTTTCTCTGCCTGCCTCTCTGCCTACTTGTGATCTCTCTCTCTCTCTGTCAAATAAATAAAATCTTTAAAAAGTTAAAAAAATAAGGTGTAGTAGACTTTTGTTATTGTAATTTATTTTTTAAAGATAAAATTCCAGCTAAATTAAATAAACTATGATATTCTGGTTTTTGTTTTAAGTAGATTCCCTTTAAGTGGCCCTTTTTCTGGTAGTGGTTTTTCTTGGATACATGGCTTGCCTCTATTGGCTAATTATCCTCCCCAGAGGTAGGACCAATTTGCATTTGTACCCACAGTGTATGAGAATTTTAAGAATGCCTATTACTCCTCATCTTGGTGAGCTTTTGAATTATTGAGAATCTAATGGGTGAAAAAGCCATCTTCATTGCTATTTTTCTTTGCATTTCATTAATCAAGGTTGAACATCTTTTTAGGTGTTTAATGGCCATTTGTATTTCCTTTTTCTGAAAGATGTCTTCTACTATTCTTTGCCTGGTTTTCTTTGGGGTTGTTCATTCTTTATTCATTGATTTGTACAAGCTTATTCTTAATGAAGGAACATAGTTATTTGTTTATCATATATATTGCAATAATTTTCCAGTCTGGCTTTTTTTTTTTATTTTTGACAGTTTCAGTAAAAATGCTTAGATTTGTTTGTAGTCAATTTTGTCTTTTTCATTTTGTTTTGTTTTTGGATTCTGAGGTTTGTATCATGCTTAGAAAGTGCTTCTAACTTCAAGCTTATAAATTAATCTCCCTATGTTTGCATTTAGTAATTTTATGGTTTTGTTTTTTATGCTATTGAAATCTTTGATCCATTGAGGAGTTATTTTAATGAGGAAGAAATTCAGTCTTTTTCTGGAATAGTCACATGTCCCAACATCATTAATTGAATTATCTATATCTTCTTTGCTGATGTGAAATGCCACTTTTGTCATATGTATATCAGTCTAATTCTGGACTCCCTTGGAATGCATTTATCTACCTACTTCTCCTCCATTATTAAGCTCTTACTTAATTTATTATTAATTATTATATTACTATATTATTATATTATATGATATTATATTATTATATATTAATAAATATATATTATTATATTTATTTATTATTTATTATTATTTTATTAATAACTCTTTGCAGCTTCAAAATGCTCTTAATTCTATTCTCTTATCCTCCTCTTTCAGAATTGTCCTGGTTATTTTTGCTTTTTTATTGTTGTTGTTGTTCTATCTCATCTGTCTTAAATGACAGAAATGTGTTAGAATCTACTACTATGGTTCCTGGATATTTTTCCTTGCATTTTATGTAGTTTATGTTCTGTGTATTCTAATTGTGTTATTTGGTGTATGAAAATTTACAGTAATTATATTCTTATTGTGGATGGTGTCCTTTATCAAGATATGTTTTTTTCCCTTGAATTTAATCTTCTCTGATACTAATACCATGACCTCAGTTTTCTTCTTTCATCATTTTCACAGCATGTGTTTCATAGTTCAGTAATGCTGTTTTAGTTTTCAACTTGTTTTTTGTTATCTCTGTAGTCCCCCCTTTCAGTTCATTCTTCTCATTCTGTTGTTTTAGCATTTGTCTTTGATGTCTTGTTTCAATGATTCTTCATGCTCTTGAAACTTTTCTTTAATGGCGAATGTTTACTCAAGCATGAATTCATTATCTGTATTCCCTCCTTCTCTTCTCTTTTCTCTCCCTTGCTTTCTCTGTTGCTCACTCCTGTAGCGCTTGTGCAGAGTTGTCATTCTTCATCTTTTCATTTATTAATGTATAAGTTAAACATGAATAATTCCATTTATAGTGTTATAAATTCATCTTCACTCCATTCTAACTTTGTATCTCTTTAAGAGCTTCAGTTTGAGGTGGGTGTTCTAGTCTCATTTTGCTTACTGAGGGCAGTCACAGTGTATCCCTACTTTCATATTTGTAATTTTCTTTATATATCTTTAAGAAGATTTATTCCATCCTCACTAGGCACTACAATCATCTGGGTAAACTTTTTTTTTAACATACCAATGCCTGGCCCTTGCCTCCAAAGATTCTGGCTCACGTTGTCTGGGCTGCGGTTCACAAACTGGCACTTTTTAGCAGCTCCCTAAGTGATGACTTGAATGCACAATTAGGACTGGGAGCAACTGAACCAAATGGCAGCACCATTGATTCCACATAGATACCTTTAGCTTCAGGTTGTCTTCTATTCAATATAAGCCTAGAACCTTCCCTTCCAACAAATATAATCAATGCTGGAGAAAACAATATGTGAAACCTTTAGGTTTTGGCCACAGTAGTTATTTAATTTTAATTTAATTTTATTTTATTTTTAATTTTAATTTTTTTTCAGTGTTTCAATATTTTATTTTTAGAGATGGAGAGAGAGAGAACAGGAAGGGGGAGGGGCATAAGGAGAGGAAGAGAGAGAATCTTAAGCAGGTTCCATGCCCAGCATGGAGCCCAATGTGGAGCTCCATCTCACAACCCTGAGATCATGACCTGAGCTGAAATCAAGAGCTGGATGGTTAACCAACTGAGCCACCCAGGTTCCCCTGGCAAAAGTACTTATTGTCCTGTTTGTTTGGGGTGGGGAATTCATCAGGACATGTCCATGTGACTCTTTTTTCTGAGCTTCTCACTCCTCCAAATCATTTTGTCTTACTTAATTTTTGTTTGTTTTCTATTCTGCCTACTCTGAAATGTTGCTAGAAAAAATTAGCTGTGGGTGATTGTGATGGCTTTGTCTTCTTACTCCAGCATCTGCTCTAGCCTGCAAATACCAAAATGAAGTTGCATAGATTTTGCTGGACTTGTCTCAGTATCCTTGCAAGATACTAAAGTAGTAACGTGTGACTTCTCCTCTTGAGAAACTTTCCAAATACATTCCTTTCAATCTACTTTCAAGAGTTTTATCCACCCACATTCTTTCCACTGTACTAATACATGGGAGAGAGGGGCTTGATGAAAGCTGTATCAAATCTGAGAAACTTCTCTTTCTCATTTCCTTTGGCTCCAGTTTTTCCAAGACTGTGGCATGAGTATGAGTATGAGTATTTTTTTGTTTGATTGCTGCTTATTTTTTCATGATTTTTCTTTATTACTGTTCTTTTTATTAAATTTTGGGAACAGATTTTGTGTGAACAAGCCTCGTTCCACCATCTTACCCTTAGTGTTCATTTGTGTTGTCTTATGTATCTAGTTTAATTTTTTGTGCGAAGTGCTATAGTTCTTGGTTCTGTATCTCTACCCGTTCTCATGGTCCAGTGTAGACCAAAGCTTATATTTTTTAATCTGGATGTGGTTTAGGGTACTTACTCCAATACTAGGATGGCCTTGCCTTATAAGGATTAACCACCAGAAATTAAGTTAACAGTGTAGACAGTTCAGTTTGTTATTCTGTTATCAAACACAGAAATATCTTATTGCCATATTTTCTAAATGATAGTACCAGGATGTAAAACACAGAACTATTGCAAAGGACTTCTCTGGGTAAAACATATCTCAAAGGCTTGACTTAGGAAGATGAAATAATTCAACTGTCATTACAGGGCAGCTTAATTCAGACTTGCCCATGAGGAAGTTAGGAAAGGCTGCCTCTCTCCTTCAAAAGAATTTTCAAACATACTATCTTCTCTGTTTGATATTGGGCAGTGACACTGGTTTGGTCATTTGGTCTCAAGGTTAATGTTTCTTGGTATCAGGTGACCAAAAGAGAGTTACATTAGATGTTTAGTCTGATTTTTTCCCTTCAACAAATATTTTTGGAAACCTACTATATGCTAGGCATTGTTCTGGAAACTAGATATATAGCAATTGTATCAGATAGATACAATCCCTGCTCTTTTGGATCTAGTAGAGGAGATAGACAAAAACAAATGAATAAACAAAAAATACCATATTTTTATTGAGTAGGAATCAGTGCTAGAAAACAAATAAAGGCAACTAAAGAGATAGAATGAAGTGGGATTGGGGCTGCCCTAGAGAAAATGGTCAGGAAAGTCTCTCTGAGTAGATACCACTCAAGCAGGACTTGGTTAGGTGGCTGTGGTGTCACATAAGCAAGGGTGAGAAACTACTTGCATAAGATGCTCTATGAAAAAAAGAATTGATAGTTATATAAGTTTGTGATATACTACATCCTATTTTATTCCTAGAGATTTTCAATGAAGCTTAGTATAATAAAAGCTCTTAGAAGTTCTGCAGGAAAGAAGTCAGTTAATGTTGTATAGCTCAGTGTTTCTCAAAGTTACTTGATGACTTTTGTCTGTGACTCATATTCCAGGGAAGGAGGTATTCATTTTGGGAAACAGAAGACAAAGTGTGATAGGAGAAGCTATGTTAGGTCTCAAATACAGCGAAGTCCTTCTTTAACTAAAGCCTAATAATTTAGAACTCATAATTATAGGAAAGTCTGTGTTGAATCTTCCCCTTCCCACTAGCTTTTCCCCAACCTACTGTGAGGAAAAAGAGTCAAATGGCAATAAAACAGGCTGAAATAGAGGACATAAAAACATTCAGAATTGTTTTAATTAAAATAAAACCAACAACTATGTTGTCATGGAATTCGTTGGTCTAGAATAATTTAGCCCACTTTCCTATCTCTGATTCAGATATGGTCTTGTGTTATTGGCTATTGATATGCTCAGGAGACCCTGAGGTCCAGCAGAATTCTGGATATTTAAAGAAGTCACCTCTATTAATCAGTCTAGACTTTTTTCAGATACAGAAAAGTAGTCAGTTTATAAAGATTTTCTACATTGGAGGTTGAATCTAAATCTTGCCTAATCTGTAGTTAACTAGAAATTATAAATGATTCTAAGCCCCCTTCTTTCCAGTATTGATTCCATGAAGCTTTTGGAAGTGACCACTAAGTAAGTGGTTGGGGCCAGGGCCATAGTAGTAGTTACTTTCAGTCACAGTCCTGAGCTTCTCTGCTGAAAAGGGCAGAAGTATTTGGAAATACATTGGGTAATATGTAAGCTCTCTGGATAAGGAGAAGAAAACCTGTGGTGTTTCTTTCCAAACACTTATGCATCTACTCAACTGTATTTCTACAGTCTTGGCTGTTATTTTTAGGTTTCATTTCATGAGAGTATATAGTTGGTTAAAGTCTTTTTCAAATGCAAATATTCCTTTTTAGATATTTTTTCAGATTTATTATTAATTATTTTATGACAAATTTTATTTTTAAGTACTCTCTATACCTGATGTGGGACTCAAGCTCACAACTCTGAGATCAAGAGTCCTTGAAATATCTATACCTTGGGATGTTAGCCCATTTGCAGAAGCATCAGTTTAGTGGTTCTGAAACGTTACTATTCATAATAATCACTTGGGGGTGATTGCTTAAAACTGCAGTTTCCAAGGTATTTCCCCAGTCACAAATTTGGTTTGGTAGATTTAGGGTATAGCTCAGGAATCTTCTTTTGTAACAACTCCCCAGATGATTTGGTATAGTGGTCCAAGGATCATAATAAGGTAAAAGGTAACATTAGTTTATTTCAGATATCCCTTATCCCCATCCAGGAGGCCTATGTTCCTTTCTTCCAATTTGGTGCTATGCCTCAGCCCTGGAGCACTGCCATTCAGAATCTTCTGGTTCACCAACACTAGTACTGATGCTACAAATCACCAGCTCCAGCGTTATTTCTTCCGTGGCAAGCTTGCTTCCTCCACTTAACTGTGTAGTAGAAAAACGATGTCAAAGCTTCTTAATAGATGTCTAATTTTTGGAGTCAAGAGGTCTTCCTCTTCATTTCCCCAGGTAATGAATCTTCAAGAGGAGACAAAGTCATAGCACACTTCAACAATATTTTTTGAGAGTCTACTAGATTCAAGGCCAGATACTTTTACCTATGTTTTATGCTTTCGAAGCAGACTTACTAATGAAGTCTTTAAGACACTGATAACTGGAAAGATATTTTGAAGGGATGATCCTCATGGGTTCAGAATCTAACTCCAGAATAAAGAATGAAAGGTTTGTTTTCCTCTAAAAACTCCAACACTATGCTTGGTAATTTCTATGATATTGCAAAAATCAAACTGAATGCACTTGTACATAAAACATCATTTAATATGCTGGGCAATTTATTTTAAAGAGGAACTGTCAGTCTTTTGACGTGCTTTAAACTTATTCTTACAAATGTCAAGGTCAGGCATCAAGTTTATCTTTCAATCTTTCAATTTTATAGCTAGAGAAGAAACTAGCTAACATTATCTTAGGGTTATGAAAATGGTTTAGTGAATCAGCAGACACGAAACTATGTCTCTTTGATATTTTAGTACCTGAGCATAAGCTATGGTGTCTCAACATTGTTATATTATTTTAACATTTTAATGTTAGAAAATCCAGATCTTTGGAGGAACATACATGAGTATCATGGTAGCAATATGTCAGTTTGAACATTGGCCTGGCAGCACCTTGCTCCAATTTCTCTAAAATCTCTATTCTTTCCAGAAAGCAGAACTATTTGGAAAAATCCTAGCCATTTAATTTTCACCTTTTATTGAACAATTGGTGATCACTGCTTGCACTGTGTCCTCCTAAGAGACTATGGGGAACTAAATATAGGTGTAAGATTTAGATTAAGATCTTTATTTTTCATAATAAGGAAAACCATGTTTATTGCATTATAAATTCATATTCTTGATGGTAATCTTATCCCTTTTGTTCATTTGTGTATATTTGTTTGTACACAAGTATTGTCCTTAGTCACTAAAATGTTCTTAATTTATTTTCTTTTATTCAATGTAATTGAGATAATGGCAAAAGAGATTACTCATACTCATACAGCAAGCTTCCTGGTTTTACTGATTAGCCCGGGAATATTTGGGAAAAGATATTCAACGTGTTAGGAGTCAAACTTGAGGTTCTGATTGCATCTTTTCTTCTATCAAGTATGTTTCTAAAATATTTTACACTAAAAAGTGAACTTTGTAAAAACAACATGTATTGAGTACCAGGCCCTGTGTTAAGTATGCTCACATATATTCTCTCAGTATTAGCTATTAATGACTCCACTGATGCTCCATTTTATAGGAGGTATTCAATACATATTCATTCATTCATTTGTTCATTCTTTTTTGTTGTTATTCATTCTTTTAATAAGTAATATACTCCTATTGAGAACCAACTACATACAGCCACTCTACCATGCTCCAGGATGGGGATTGCATTGGTGAAACTAAAGAGACATAAAGGAAATGAAAGGTTCAAACAGAAGGTTTTAAATCAACCAATCAAAAAGTACAGGTGCACTTAAATGTACCAGGTATGAGAGCTGTGGAGTATTTGTATAAACCTTCACTTAAAGCAAATATATGATTTTACATTTCCTGTCAGTTTCTACGTTCTCACCTGTCTCCACCCATATCATCTACCTCAGTGCTTTACAAATTTGTGATTTCTTATAGTGGATTTTGTTAATATAGAATAAGTAGGCCATGTAAAGCCCCTTATTTGTGAAGTAGAAATAGGACTTTGTATTTGGGCCGTTTTTAGGACAGGAAAGGATGGTCTTTGCATTCTGTTTTAGTGGTGGATGGATGTTTTCTCTGTCACAACACTAGAGTTTGTGACTGGGAGTTAGTGTTCTGCAAAGTGATACCTAACTGGGTTGCCAAGAGGCAGGCAGCTGCGAAGGAAAGCTCAGGCAATTATGGGTTTGCAAGAAGAATAAAAGGTTTCCCTAGTGCTTCACAATTGTATAATCAAATCTGTGTCTATCAGTTGCTACAGCCAGATCATGGAATTTGCCTACAATTACATAATCTGAAACTGAGGGCGTGCAAAACCCATTAGAAGGGATACTTGGGAAAATGAGCATGGTACTACACAGACTTTAAATTCCTTTTCATAAATTATCTCCAAATAATCAAATCCAGGGAAGAGAGGAGTGAAGCAGGAAGTGACAGGTATTTTACTTATGAAGAAAATAGGCATTTCTACTTTATTGTTTCTTCCTTGGAATAATGGAAGTAGTAGTAATTAAAAAAAATCTAGCAAGAGATCTTCCCTCCACCACTTGCAAGTGAGAAATCAATAGATAATATTTCTTAACACTTCCACCTTTGTTCAAACTCCCAAATGCAACCCCCTCTCCCCTCCTATCTTCCTCAAACAGATTTTATTCAGCTCTTTTATTTGGGTTGATGCTGATTTTGGTTCCTTCTCTGGGGTTTGCTACCTATGCAAAATGGAAGTGAGAAAGACACCATAGATAAGATGGTACGTGGCCTGTTTCTTATCTAGTCAGAAGATGAACATATTCATTAGCATAGATGTGTGCATGAGACAGCCACACACCATCCTATAACTTATGTCATTGGCTGTTCTGCACCAATGAAATTGTTATCTATAACATATAGAGCTCACTCTCTCAATCTAAACAAAATCTTTTATGGTAGACATATTTGGCAAAACATTACTGACATAAATTTTATGTGGGAATAAAAATATGGAAGGGGTGTAAATTTTATATGGATGTATAGATTTCAGAATTCAAACTTATGCCAGGGAGAGCCTAATTTTCTTTTTTAAAAGGTGATAAAAACAACCCAAGGGCTATAGACCAAGATAAAAAATAAATATACTACATAATGTATTTGGTTTAATTTATGATGTCTTTCTTGTGGCTGTACTTAAGAGACTGGAAGGAAGTGGGGCTATAATGCCTCTAGCCCTGCTTTCAGCCAGCAGAGGTGGTATTGATCCCTTACCAAAAAAGAATCTTCTCCTGAGGTGAGTATAAGAGATGTATTGGAAGCCACGAGGCATTGCCTAGATCCTCCTTTAAGTAAGGACACACTGCTCTGCTGCTGGGAGAGAGGTTAGCAGACGGCCTCCACCTGCGGAAGCTCTTCTTACCCCAAGTCACACTCCTTCCCAGATCATCCATGTCCTGTGATAGATGTGGGAATCAAAAGGCCTGCCATCTAGGTCCAATTTGGAAAAACTCTGAAGGGCCATTCTAGCTTCAAATGCTCCAAAATTTCCTGTGGAGCTAGCTTTGTCTCTCCTTGAGCCTGCCTTGCAACTCAATGCCTGCCCGTCCTTCCGTCCCTTCTTCCTTTCAATTTCCTTTCTTTTACAAGTGTTGCTACCACAGGCACTTCTTTAAAGAACATCCTAGATGCTAAACTCTCAGTGTCTGCTTTTGTGAGCCCTATATACTTTTGCCTTCATGGGCCTCTTCCTCCACAAGAAATATTAAAAACTAGATCATATGACTGTATTGGTATAAAGATGAATATATTAATATCAAATGTTAAAGCTTTTTCTTCTACCTAAAAGTTCATGTTTTCCTTTTAATTGAAAGAACGCCACGTTTTTGGGGCCTCAGACATTGTGCCTATTGTGCCTAATGGAGAAGTCTGCCCTGTCTGTGACAGGAGGTAATTATGTATCAAGCACATTTTAAGATTTTGAAGTCTGCGAAGACTGCTTTTGTTACTCTTTCTTCCAACCTCAGATCATCAGGCCCTTCAAATACCTCCCACTTTCCAGGGAAAACAACTAGCCTCTTTTGGAATGGATCATTTGTAGCAAGATGTAAATCATTAACAAAGCAGGAGAGACTATGGAGTCTGAGAAACAAACTGAAGGTTTTGGAGGGGAGGGGAGTGGGGGATGGGTGAGCCTGGTGATGGGTATTAAGGAGGGTACATATTGCGTGGAACACTGGGTGTGGTGCATAAACAATGAAACTTGGAACACTGAAAAAATAAAAACAGATTAAAAAAATAAAGCTGAGGCTTAATTATATTAACTCTATAGGAGGGTTTTGGTAGAGGCTTGCTTCCTATGGCATAACAGTTTTTATTACTGATTATGTCATTTCCTTTCTACTCCCACACCTTCTTTCTATGTTCACATTTGCTGTTGTTCTGTTAATGCTTCTTAAAGGAACCTAGATGGAAATTCACACCTGGGACAGACTCAGATGGCTCTTCTACATAACATTATCTGTGCGTAGATGGGGTAGGGAACAGTTGAAATAGGAGTAAGAGGGGGTGCCTAAAATCAATCAGTTTCCCCTTTCTCCCACCTCCTTGAAGCCTTTATTCCAGGTTGATCAGCTATCTTCTCTTTTGGTTTGCTTGGGCACTAGAAGGTTCTTTTTGTTTGTTTTTAACAATCTAGCAAATACGTATTTTTAAATACCTGCTGTATGCCAAACATTGCTTTGGGATGCTTTATTTACATGATCTCAGTTAGGTATAATAGGGTATCCTAGCTCAGCCTGATCTTGGATAAATGATCTAAGTGTATGCTGAATAAGTGGTCCACATGGTTTCATAATGCATTGACTAAAGTGTATAGCAGGAATGAGACCCAAGAGAAATAAGTGTCTTTTTTTAGGTGAATAGAGTCAGAGATAGAGAAGGTTTAATGGTGAGGACATTATGCATACAATGGCGATAGAGCACTGTAACAAAGAGCATGGGCTCTGGAGTCAGGCTGTCTGGATTTGAACCCTGGCTCCACCATTTACTTGCTGAGTAACCTTGCGCAAATTACTGAACTTTTCTGTGCCTCTGTTACCTTATATGTAAAATGAAGATGATAATAGTAAGTACTAACTTTATTGAGTTGTAGAAAGGATTAAAGGTACCAACATATATAAAGTATTTGAAACATATAAGTGCCTCAAAATATGGTAACTAATACTATTATGATATCTATTACTTTTACTGACATTATATATTGGATTTCTTTGTCCCTGGAGAACTGAAAACTACAGACAGAAGCTGAAAGGGTTGTTTTTAGGGCGCCTAGGTGGCTCAGTCGTTGAGCGTCTGCCTTTGGCTCAGGTCATGATCCCAGAGTCCCAGGATCGAGTCCCACATCATGCTCTCTGCTTGGTGGGAAGCCTTCTCCCTCTCTCACTCCCCCTGCTTGTGTTCCGTCTCTAGCTGTGTTTCTCTCTGTCAAATGAATAAAATATTTTTTTAAAAAGGTTGTTTTTAAATGGGTCTTTATGAGACTAAGTACCAGTGGCACTGTTCTGGGCTCAGGTGACAAAATATAATACACAGCCGGGGAGAGGGGTTTTGGCATCAGCAGGTGCCATTTGGCATCTTAGGGGTTTTTCAGCTTTGTGTACACTAAGAAATAGTCTCCTAAGCAGGCAAGCTGTATTGTGGACTCTGAGAAACAGAGAGTTTTGGAAGGGAGGGGTTGGGGGATGGGTGAACCTGGTGGTGGGTATTAAGGAGGGCATGTATTGCATAGAGCACTGGGTGTGGTGCATAAACAATCAATCCTGGAACACAGAAAAAATCAAATAAAATTCAAAAAATTAATTTCAAAAAAGATTTATTTATTAGAAAGAGAGTGTGTGTAGGGGGAGGGGCAGAGGGAAAGAATCTCAAGTAGACTCCCCACTGAGCATGGTGCCCTTTGCAGGACTCAGTCCCATGACCTATGAGATCACAACCCGTGCTGAAATGAAGAATCAGACACTCAACTGACTGAGCCACCCAGGCATCTCAGGCAAGATGTACTCTTATCTGGAATGTGCCTCAATGAGTTAAGGAGATGGAGACTGAAGTGACTCCTAAGTAGTGACAACAAATTATCAGGACAAAATTAAGTTGCTTTAGCTTGCCAAGCTCCTTCTAGCGCTGCCTGCTCTATTTACATGATTAGGCCCAGAATCTTGGGTGGGGCAAGAAAGGACAGCAGTCATCAGCTGCTCAGAAACTGCTTGCAGAGGGATCAGATAGATACCTGGCTGCATGGCCCTTTGATTATTGGGTACCAGACTCAGTGTGGTGAGCACTGTGGCTCTCCTCTAGTGAGTCACTATCTGGAGGAAAATATTTTCTAGAATTCCTTTACTGTTGAGGCCTTTTCATAAGCAGATTTATTAGGTAGACAATGGGAGATGAAGAGAGCTCAGAGGGAGGAAATCGTAGGGGCCAGTGTTAATTTCAAACATGCATCTTTGCCAAAATGAAATAATTACTGTATGTAGATAAAGCAGACTAAGTCGGAACAAGCAAATGTTCTTGGCAGGAAGTCAATCAATTTATGGGCAGCTACAGATAGCTTTAAAATATTTTTTTGGCTTAATGTGATGTTGCATTATTGAACCCATTTTGTTAAACATTTATTAACAATCCAAAAATATCAACATGTGGATCACCAATTTAATTGTCTTATTCTTAAATAATCCTTCTTTGTTAACTTTATTTTTCAGAATCATCATTACTAAATATCTCAAGAATTGGGGAGCTAGGCTTCTTTCCTATGATCCACTACTTGGGATTTAACTTGCTTGTTTTCAATAAGACTACCATCTCAATAGAGACCTTGAACATTCACAAGCAACAATTAACATATTTCAGTTTCTTTTATTCTACAAACAAAATCTATTCCTTCTTTCCCATAGCCCCATTCCTTCTTATTTTTTGTTCTCATCCTAATTCCTTAAATAGATTACATTATTTGTCTCCATTTTTACACATGTAGTCCCTCTTCATTCCACTATAACCTGGCTTCTGCTGTCATTATCCATGAAAACCACTGTTGCCAAGGTCAACATTCTCACTGGAAAATGATGTCCACTTATCACCTATGTGATGATGATTCCAAGATCTATATTAAGTCCCATCATTCTCCTTAAAATTTCAGGATTTTCAGTGGTCTGTCAGCTTCTCCAGCTGGGTGTCTCACAGGCAATTCAAACTCTTTATGTCCAAAATGGAACTCATCATTTCCTTGATAACCCCATTCCTCCTTTGAAATCTCTATTTCTTTACTCAATTGAAAAGTCATATTTTTTCTTTATTTCACCATGTAGCTAAAAGATCACTATGTCCAGTTGACTTTCTCTCTTAAATATTCTTTACATTTGTTTTTTCTACTCTATCCCTAGTATGTTCTCTATTTTATTTCATATTGCTACCTGTAAGATCCTTCTATAGTGATATCTGATCTTGTTAATTTTATGGTTAAAAGTATGCAAAACCTCCCCATTACCTACTGAATAAAGCTCAACTTATCTAATATGGCATTTAAGGCCCTCCCAGATCATATCTTGCCTACTTTTCCAGGCTTACTTGGGAAATATTCTTCATTTCTTCCCTATACCTTGCCAGTTTTTGCTTTTATACTTTGCATATACTGTCTACTTTTTCTTGAACACCCTTATCTACCTATACCTTCCTGGCCTGTATAATTTGACATATATTTAAGATTCAGCTTAAATCTATCTTCTTTAGGAGATAGTTCCTGTCTGCCCTCCCCATTCCCAGAGTAGGTTAATATCTATATATTTTTTTGTGGTTCCATGGTACTGTAATTGTGCACACATCTCCCATTTTGCCTCCTCTATTTAATTGCAGTTCTTTGGCTACATCTCTGCTCCTTGCACTAGACTGTGATCTCCTGAAGATTAGAGACCATGTCCTGCTTACAGATCTATCCTCAGTATCAGTGTCATCTCTAGCATTTAAAAGGGAATGCACTAAATGCTCAATATACAAATGAATTATGGCAATAGAAACTTATAATTTTATAACATTGTTTGGTTTGTAAAGTTATTTGCCACATAATTGTCTTATTTGAGTTGACAAAGTCAAATTGAGGACAAATAGCTGTCCATAAGGGAGGCAATGTAGCAGGAGGAGTAAGAGTTTAGGCTTTACCGTGATACAGACCTAGCTTGAGTCCCGATTTCACCACTAACTAGGTGTATGCTCTTATGTTAAGTCACTTAACTTCTCAAAGTGTTGTGTTCCTTATCCATAAAGCTGGAATAACAATAGTTCCTAGCTCATAGGGTTGTTACGAGGATTATATAAAATAGATAATTTATGCAAAAACAGAGTGGTTCTTTGCACATAGTAAATTCCCAGCATTATTATTGTTATTATTATCATTATTACTATTATAATAGTTATTCTAATTTTTATTTATTTGAGAAAGAGAGAGAAAGAGAGGGCTCACATGAGCATGCAAGCAAGGGGGAGGGTCAGAGAGAGAGGGAGAAGCAGGCTCCTAAGTGAGCAGAGAGACCCATTTGGGACTCAATACTAGAACCTTGGGAACACGACCTGAGCCAAAGGCAGACACTTAACTTACTGATTCACCCAGGCACCCTATAATAATTATTCTTATCCTTTATATTTTTCCCTATCTGGCTTTCTCCTCTTGACATTTGGACTAGATCATCAGATAGTATGTACAGCACTTAGAACAGTTCCTAGCACATAGTAAACATTCAAAAAGTAATGCCTATTATAATTATCCTAAAGCATACTGTCTTCTTTTTTAAATAATAATTTATTTTTTCAGTATTCCAAGATTCATTGTTTATGCCCCACACCCAGTGCTCCATGCAATTTGTGCCCTCAATACCCACCACCAGGCTCACCCATCCCCCTACCCACCTCCCTTCCAAAACTCTGTTTCTCAGAGTCCAAAGTCTCTCATTGCTGGGAGCCGGCCCCAGCAACACTCAGTCAGGGTTTCCAGAAGGTGGTGACCGAGTCGGCGATATGAGGAGACCGGACGCAAAGAGTGGTGTGGGGATCTCCTGAAAACTGTGTCTTCAGGGTTCTTTATTTAAAGCTTTTTAGTTACATATCTTCTTGAGAGAAAGGTGTATGATAAGAGATATTTGTAAGAGCTTACACAGACTTTTTTCAGGTTTCCCATCATAAATACCCCAAGACATCGGTGCTGTTCAGGTGCCATAAACTTAGGACAGAGCATCCCTAATTGTGGGCGGAAACAGACCTTGGTCCACTGGCAGTCACATCAATCTAGCTTTAGGCAAACAGTTGGTTCTGTCTCATCTTATCTCAATGGAATGTTTTCTCCTCTGACTGTGCAAGGCAGAGTGGTCACACAGACAAAAGGTGAATGGGTGGTCGTGGAAACTTTAAGTAAGTACATTTAAACTATTAAGTATATTACATATAAACTATTAAGTATATTGGTATTGATTATGGCATGGCGGGAGGGGCGGATCACGCACCGTCCCCGACATCTCATGCTTCATCTCCCTCTCTGATTTACCCCAGTTCACATTTCCTTTCCTTCTACCACTGTCTTCCATGTTACTCCTTATGCTCAACAAGGAAGTGAAACCATATGATACTTGACTTTCTCTACTGTCTTCTCTATGTGCTGGTTCACACTTGGGACAGAAGAATAGTTGCTTTGGATTTTGAAGATATTTCTCTTTTGCCTTAGGCTGGGATAAAGTAATCAGTTATTTTGTTCATGTCAACAGAATCCAAACTATGACTTACCCTGAGTCATTGTCAAGTGCTAAGAAAGAAAAATTTTCTCAAAGAATTAAGAAATGATGGCACCCTAAAAATTCAATTCAAAATTGTCTTTATTTTTCTGGAGAAATTTTTAAAAATCAATTTATTCCTCCCTTCCCCTTCCTTCCTTCCTTCCCTCCTTCCTTCCTTCCTTCCTTCCTTCCTTCCTTCCTTCCTTCCTTCCTTCCTTCTTTCTTCTTTCCTTCCTTCCTTCTTCCCTTTTTTCCCTTATTTACCAAATAGTTATTGAATACTTACCATAGGTCAGGCATTGTGCTGAGAACTGCCCTCAAGGAGCTTAGGGTTTACAGTACAGACTTACTAGGTTAGAGTCTTTCAGTATGGACCTCGGATTTGAGAACTCATCTATACAGAGATGTATAGTCCCAGGAAATAAGGTAGTTTAAGTCATAGGCTTACAATGAACATTTAATACAGCCTTGAAAAGTCTCATATAAATTGATTATCCTTCCCCACTGATTGACGCTGACACTTCAGAGCTACTTTATCTTCATTTCTGATTGATCTTCAGTGGACAGAATTTTTCTTCCATTTTTTTAAAAGAGTTGACTGTAAATCTAACTCCATCAAGAATATTTAAAATGTAGAACAGGATGCTTGGGTGGGTCAGTCCCTTAAGCATCTTGCTCTTGGTTTCAGCTTGGGTCATGATTTCAGGGTCCAAGGATTGAGCCCTACATTGGGCTTTACATTCAGCGGGGAGTCTGCTTGAGAATTCTCTCTCTCTCTCCCCCTTTGCCCTTCCTCCCTCTAAAATAAATAAATCTTTTTAAAAATGTCAAAGAATATGTTAGGGAAAAGCAATACATGAGGAAGTCATGTTTGGCCATACATTTGGGCACACATTATGGACTTCCCCAACTGTTGCCATCACAGTCTACCCTTCACTGGTTTTATTTCTTCTTTTTACTTGAGTTATCAGGTACATGGTATAATCTGTATTTATCAAATTGAATGGTAGGTAATGCCCTTGCAGAGCTGACTCTTTCTTTTGCTGTTTCAACAAAAACTTCAAGGAAAAAAAATCTTCCTGATTCCTTGGCCTCTTAAGGATAGAAAAGTCAGGCCTGATGATCTAAATATGAGTTACCCTGCCAACCATTAATACTATAGCTAGTGGTATCTCCTCCTGATGACACTATATTATTGTGTAAATTGAGGTTCTGGGCTGTAAGGAACACAAACACACTCAGGCTACATTAAACTAAGTGAGATATTTGTGAAGGACATCAGACACTCATATAATTGAAGGAAGGCTAGGAAACCAAGTTTGCAAAAGAGCAAAACCTAAAGAAGCTTCAGTGAACATAGTAACACTGTGTCATAGAAGGAATCACTTAAGGCATTGCTGCTGCTGCCATGACTTCTGCCATAATTGTTACCTTCTTTTTCCTTGTCTCTTTTATGAAAAATACAATTCCTAATAGAATATTTGATTGGCTGTATTTGTACACGACTGCACCCTGGCTGTATCAGAGGGCTGGTAGAAGAAGGACCAGGATCCCTGGGTATTCATAGAGAGAGGAAGGGAGTAAGAAGTGAAGCTAACAATTGCTCTTCTGCTGAGCTTACCCATAATGGGGAAGAGATATTTTCTCCCAAACTGGTATACTAGTAGGATAAGATAAAGATCTGGGCAATTTCTCTTCTGAACACACTCTAATTGGGCTTTTCAAAAATATATTTTTATTTATTTGACAGAGAGAAACACAGCTAGAGAGGAAGCACAAGCAGGGGGAGTGAGAGAGGGAGAAGCAGGCTTCCCGCCAAGCAGGGAGCCTGATGCGGGACTCCATGCAGGGCTCGTCCTGGCACTGCAGGATCATGACCAGAGCTGAAGGCAGATGCTTAACAACTGAGCCACCCAGGCACCCCTCTATTGGGCTTTATACTCACCTCTTTATTGAAATGATTTATTATGGTTATTGATTAAAAATAAATTACCAAACGCAGTGGTTAATTCTCAGTCTTTATCTTATTTGCCTTTTTAGCAATATTTGTCATAGCTGATCATTCCTTCCTCCATGGAACAGTTTATTCACCTGACTTCCAAGGATGATCATATTTTCTCTTTAGTCACTCATGAGCAATCCTCTTTGCTTGTTCTTCTTTACCTCTGGGACTTGTAATTGCTGGAGGGTTCTAGTCCCCATTCTTTAGAACTCTTCTTCATCTATTCTTACTCCTTTGGTGATCTCATCTAGTTTCATGATTTTAACCACCATCTCTATCCATAAATTTAGCTTAGAGTCTTCTCTGAAGGCCAGAATCAAATTAGATAACTACCTGCTATTAATTTTCACTTGGATTTCTAAAAAGCATCTTTAGTTTAACATATCCAAATATAACTCTTGATCCTGCTCCAAACTTTTCCCTCTTTCCCGTTTCAGCAATTGCAGGTCCCATTAGAAATCTTTTTTTTTTTTTACTGTGTTATGTTAGTCACCATACAATACATCATTAGTTTTTGATGTAATGTTCCAAGATTCATTGTTTACATATAACACACAGTGCTCCATGCAATACATACCCTCCTTAACACTCACCACCAGGCTCACCCAACCCCCCACCCTCTTCCTCTCTAAACTCCTCAGTTTGTTTCTCAGAGTCCACAGTCTCTCATGGTTCGTGTCCCCTTCCAATTTCCCACACCCACTTTTCCTTTCCTTTTCCTAATGTCCTCAGTGTTATTCCTTATGTTCCACAAGTAAGTGAAACCATATGATAGTTGACTCTCTCTGCTTAACTTATTTCACTCAGCATAATCTCCTCTAGTCCCATCCATGTTGAGGCAAAACTTGGGTATTCATCCTTTCTGATGGCGGAGTAATATTCCATTGTATATAGGGACCATATCTTTATCCATTTGTCTGTTGAAGGGCATCTTGGCTCTTTCCACAGTTTGGCTATTGTGGACATTGCTACTATGAACATTGGAATAGAGGAGGAAACCCCAACAGAGGAAAAGTTTAGACATCTTCTTGTTACTATGTCTAAAATATATCCAGAATCGGACCATTTCTCACTGCCTCTACTGCTATCATTTTCATCCAAAGCATAATCTATTCTCACCTGGATTATTGAAGGAGCCTATTAATTGGTTTCTCTACTTCCACCCTTCTGTATAGCCTATTTGCCTTATAGCAGTCACTGTAATCTTGTTAGAACATAAGTCAAGTCATAATACCCTGGTTGAAATCTTTCAGTATCTGAGTTATTTGACCCAGGATTCACATGTAACACTGACTGGGAAGTCTCTAACCAAGTTATGGTATAGAATACTTGCTGCTTAACAAATCTGTTGTTTAGCAAATGGACAAAAGTTCTTAACAAACGGACTAGGCTCCAGTAAGGTTGATGTAATTCTTTGTGACATTGATCAGAGAAGGTAAAGAATATATAAAGATATAAAAAAATAGGCTTTCTCCTATATGACTTGAGGAAGTTAAATGTGTTATGTGTCAGAGACCAAGAGGTTGAGGAGAAAAGGACCTTAGTAGTATGGAAGTTATGGAAACCATGTAAATAGGATCACTACCAATTAATTACAGAATTCTAAGAATGCAGAATTTATGTCTTCATTTACTCTGGGTTCATTTCAATCTTTAAGTAGAACATGTTGCTGTGGAAACAGGTCATGGATATCCAGATGAAGAACTAGAAATGATTTTGTTGAAAATTTGCTAAATTTAGTGCACTGACAAGGACCAGTTAGGGTTAAAGATAAGTTATGCAGGTCAACAAAGTACACACAACTAATGGCTGAGTCTGAAAGGAACATGAAATAAATGGAATTCTCAATGAAAATGGTTAATGAACTGCCTAATTTGAGAACTGAGTCTGGATTTAGAAGATGTGCCAATTATTGGGCGGCAAGCACATAGGCAGAAATGTAGATCATGATCTATACATCCAGTATCTTGAGAAAAGGAACCTGTGCAAACATCAGTGGGTGAGCAGTACATATAGAAACCGTTATTGGAACAAATTATTTCAACAGATTAAGAAATTAAGTATACAGCTGAAAAGGAAAAAAAAATGAATAGATCATTTGTGACACAATCCTGAGACTTTAATCAGGATATTAGTTAGCTGATGTGTTCACATTAGAAGAGAAACCCAAGAATTGCTTTTTTCTTCTTTTTGATTTATAATGTAACATGAATTGACTTCTGAATAAACTCCCCAAAGAGGCAGGCCTGATAAGATTAATATTGAGGTCATTTACTGACATCAGAAAAAATATTGCTAATTGTTTCCTCATATGGTATCAGTGGGAGAAAAAAACCTTGTGGATGATTAGCTTTCAATAAAGGGAAGGCTACTGGATTTAAAATGACAGTTTCATTTTTTATCTTAGCGATGAAACAAAGACCAAGTAGGAGAGGACTGCAGATGTCTGTAGTGCATAAAGAAGGAAACAGAATAATTTAATACTGATGATGGTACTGACTGGTACAACTCAGCGCAATACATATTTATTGGGCATCTACTGTGTGATAGGCATCACATTAGAGGCACCAGGGGATAAAAAAAATCACACAGCTCCTGCCTCAAGCTGCTTGCAATTATACTAATGGTAGGAATAATAACAAAACGAGTTGGATCTTTTGAGTTTATGTACGACCATTGGAATACAACTTATCACTGCTGTGTGACTAAAAGCAGGGTATAACTGGCAGAGAAGAGAGGTTTCTCCCCACTGATTTTAGCTTGGAGCCTGTGGGGGCTGACAGGGAAGATGATACGGAGGAAGCATTTGATAGTGGTACACCCATTGACTGGGTAGCAGTTATGACACAGAGGCCCTGTGGGAATGGGCAGGAAGGTTGCTGTTTGTCAGTTTCCCAGGGGACTCACTGCTCTTCCTGACCCTGAGTTTGAGACAGATAGAGAAATCTGGAAGGGCTAATGTGTCAGTAGATATTGGGATTGTTGTGTTTGTAATTGGACCTCCTTCTTGCTTGTCATCATGGTCAAGGACTGCCTGATTGATTGCTAGCTTATTTCTCTAGGGGTCCTTGTGGGGCCTACTGGCTTTTACCATTAATTTCATTTATTTATTTATTTATTTATTTATTTATTTATTTATTTATTTATTTATTAGTGCTATTGTGTCCTCAGGCTGATGGTTCTATAAACACTTGGCATATAAGCTTTACCTTGTATAAAAGAAATGCAAAAATTATAAACACTTCAGAAGCAGTAGCCTTTGCAAATTACTGCATGGTTATTTAAAATCATTTCTATGTATTAAGGCAGGATTCCTAGTCAGTTGGTGACTGGACCAGTTAGTCATTTTGCTTACTCATGGGTGCTTTTATTATGTGTTGTACTATAGCCATTCTCTGTAGGACTGGCCATGTTAGCTTTTTGCTATGGGGTAAATAAAAGATGATAAGTGTAGGGAAATAAGGTAAAGAAAGCTGAAGGAAAGAGTAGCATAGGACAAACTGGCCCAGAAAGAATAAATAAAATAAAATAATATCAAAATTAGCAAGTAACAAAGGGACAGGGATAGTAGGGTGGTAGAAGTGGCAGTGTATATGCAGACATAATCATTTTAAATGGATAGCAGAGTCTTGGATTAAGAAAATAAATACAGGGAGCAACGAAGAGAGAGGAGAAGGCTTGGGAGCTACTATGGGAATAAAGGATGGGAATAGAGGATGCTTGATTCCTTGGAGTCCACAGATTAAGGCCCTAAAGCTGACGTGAAATTGCTAAGTTTCCTTTGGGACCAAGGACAGGATTATAGGGCTCACATAGTCACTCTTGAATACCTCCAGGGATATTCTGATTCAATTTACCCATAATATGATCCTTGGATGACAGCTTTTATTCATTTGGGATATTATGCAAGTTCTCAAAAACCCTAATATAATGGACAATGTTCCTTGATTGTGGCAAGAAATATGTGTCTGGTCCCCCAGGCAGCAGTCACCCTGTGTTGCATGGCAGTTTACAGGAGTTAAGAGAGAATACTGTAAATTACACTTTTAAACCTGGCCTCACAGCACTCATCCAGGCAGGCAGGCCAGGCTGAAGTGAACACGAGTTCAGCACAGGTGAATAATGATAAAAAATGTCTTGTGCAAGTCTTCTCTGTCAATAACAAAGCTCATCTTTTTGTGCCAGCAAGGTATTGCAAACAACCCACATTTCAAATTCAGTTAATCTCAAAATAATTCAAAAATCAAAGAGCTTATTCAACCATCAAGATATACAAGATTGACTCACTGTGTATTCACAGAAGAGACTCTGTTTGGGGGGAGGGGAAGGGAAGAATCCAATATTAGAATCAGTCAAAGCAGCACTAGTTTTTGTTCGATTAAATTGTTTTCAGACTACACAACTGTACTCTGAATACTAAGAAATATTGACAAAGAATAGTTGATGATGGAATCATTTACATTCTCAACTAGGAGTAAAATATAGCACCTTGATCTCTGCAATTAAGTGGCCCTTGCTTTCCCTCACACTTGGGTGCTTCCATCTCCCTGGTTTCCTCTTTAAGTTCTGAATTTCATACTCTGTCCTTACTACAGTTGCTGTGGTACAAAACTGCTACTAGGGAGGTGGGCAGAGACATCAGGTTTGTAATTCGTTACAATATTAATATCTTCAGGGTGTGTGTGTATATGTGTGTGTGTGTGTATGTGTGTGTGTGTGTGTGTGTATATGTGTAGTTAATTCTTTGCTTTGTTCCCATATTACCCCTACTCCATTATCTCAATTGTCTCTCTCTCAAGAGAGGGGAAAGTGCTACTATTACCTTAACTCTTTGAACCTCATTTCCCTCATCTGTAAAATATAGGCAAGAATAAAATAGAGGCAAGATTCATACCCGGCATATCATAATAAAAATTATATATGTGATTAAAAAATATTCATACCCTGCCAGGTTCTCACCAAATATTAGCATTTACCCCTAGATTTACCTTTTTCTAGTTTAATTGGAACTAAGAGAAGTAAAAGCATTTGCTTAAGGCCACAGTCCTGTGGAAGGCAGAGTTGTTAGCTCTACAAATGTACCCACTGTACTTAGAAGCTTAGTGAGTGGGGTAGGGTAAAAGAACTGGGTTCCTTAGAAATTATTTTGCACAGGAGTGTCTGGGTAGCTCAGTCAGTTAAGCGTCTGACTTTTTATTTTTGCTCAAGTCATATCTCAGGGTCCTGATATTTAGTCCTGTGTCAAGCTCCACTCTCAGCAGGGAAGTTGCTTGAGATTCTTTTTCTTTCTCTTTCTCTCCCCTACCCCCAATCTCTCTCTCTCGCTCTCAAATACATATATAAATCTTTTAAAAGAAATTATTTTGTACAGGGTGTGCCCATTACCATAGAGTAATTGTTCAATTATGATATAAGACACAGAAGGCAAACTTGCCCAAAGTTAAAGGACATTAGTTACTGTCTCCCCACCCTGAAAGGGTGATGAGGTTAAAAATTTCCCTCCACTCATTTCTTTCCTTTTTCCCTTCTTTGCTCCCCTCTCCTCCCTTCCTTTCTCCCCTCTCCTCCCCTTTCTCCTCTCCTTTCCTCTCCTCTCCTCTCCTCTCCTCTCCTTTCCTGTCATGCTCTTCTTTTCTTTCTTTCCTTTCCTTTCCTTCTTTTAAAGATTTTATTTATTTGAGAGAGAGCAAAAGCAGGGGGAGGGACAGAGAGAGAGAATGAGGGAGAGGGAGAGGGAGAAGCAGACTCCCTGCTGAGCTCAGAGCCCTATGTGGAGCGTGATCCCATGACCCTGAGATCACACCCGAGCCAAAGTCAAATGTTTAACTAGTTAAGCCACCCAGGCACCCTCATTTCTTTATTTAACACAGGTCCACAATCTACTATATACAATTCCAAAATCTGAGGTCTGAAAACTGAGCTCTGTGTGTGTATGTGTGTGTATGTGTGTTTAAATTGATACACAAACTCATTTGATAGTAAAATAATTCCTGGTTTGATTTATGAGGGTTTTTATATTCTTTATTTTTTATTTATTATTTATAATCCAACTTAGAGTGAATATGTCTTTGTTTCATTACAAGTATATTAATGTGTTTGGTTATGGGATGCTGTTTCCAATCCTGCTGGGGTGCAATTTATAGTTTGTGCCCCAAGTTCTCTTTTTCAAATCTGAAAAGTATTTCAAATTTTGAAATACTTATGGACCCAAAGGTTTTAGAGGAGTGATTCTGGACCTGTAAATACATATTTAGTACTTTTCATATGCCAGGTATTATGTGAGGTGCTAGGAATGTGATATGGGATGAGAATGATGATGGTGCTACTAATGCTTTTACAGTACTTGTTCCATACTGGGCACTATGAAGTGCTTATATGAAGTCTTTTATTTACCAGTAATGCTTACAATAAACTTTTGTAGTGGATACTATGTAACCCATGCTTCCTATGTCTGGAGGCTCACAGCCCTAGGAGGGAAACAGTAGTTCTGTGACAGTTGCTAAAACAACTCTATAAAGAAAATGTATGCACTTTAGTCCCAACACCTAGTGCTATCTGTTGGTACACACTGGTGTATAACAGAGCAGGAAAAGGCCCAGGACAAAAAGGAGAGGTAGTGCAGTGATGGAAAAGAAAAAGATAAGGAAGAGGGGCAGGTTGGCTCAGTGAATCATGATGTATCAAAAGATAGCAATTAGGGACATAATGTCAGTCAGGTAGGGAATTGCAATGTAAGAATATGTTGTTTGCTTGAGGTTCTGGTTATGAGCCTTTAATGTCTTAATATAGGTCACTACGACAGCTAAGAGTTTATTGAAGAACCTGGCACATTAGCTTTGGAGGAATTAGTGAGGGGGCATTTGAACTTGTCACCTCATATTTCTCAATCTCATATTTCTCCCCAACTCCTTCGAAAGGCATGATTTGAGAGGAAACCTCAAGGCTCACAATTTCCTAAGCAGCAGGAGCCTTTAAACCTAAGGCTTAAGGATGGCTTCCCAACCCCTCTTAAGTGAGTACAGCCTTGCCCATAAGTATATCAGATAATGCCTTTCCAAGTTGCAGGCCTAAGCTTAACTTCTGAAATGTAAGAGAGAATCCAACCTGATGTAGCACCTGCCTTTTTCCAGTGGAACTTTCTTTTTAATTGCTCCTGCTTAATGCAGGACCTGATCAGTGTTGTTCAGGTGACCATCAATTACAGATTGTGCCTGGCAGCAGGCCATGCTCCCTCCACTCCCTTGCAGGTAACTGATGGGTTGAAGAAATTAAGAGTGATATGCTACATCACAGCCATCATTCCCATAACTAAGAAGACACGAGCACAAAAATCATCCTCAGTTCTTAACTGATCATTCTCATGAGCTGGCCAGACAGGGGCCATTTATATATTTGGTGCTCTCACTTTTCCTTTCCTCCCTGGGGTTAGGTACTGCAGCTTGTAGGGCCATTAGCCCCTTGTCCCTGCTGGTGAGTTCTGGCTTGTGGCCTGTTTGTTTGTCAGAACAGAATCCTAGAGCACACAGTGGGTAGTAGGACAGGACAGGCAAGGGGAGGGAATCTGGGAACCAGCGGTGGCCAGTTGGTGAGGTAGAGTTATAATTATTGTTAGTGTTTTAATGAATATAATGACAACTAGCATTGGTTAAGTACCTACTCCCTGCTAAGGGCATTATACTCATTATTTCATTTAATGGTCTCAAGGGCCCAGCATAGTATGACTCATCATCCCTAATTTACCTAACACTACACAGCTAAATTGTTACAGAGTCTGGATTCAACCTCAAGTCTATTTCTGTCCAAAGCACATGCTCTTTAGACTGTTAATTCAGAAAAGGGTCATAGGTAATTGCCTGGAATTCTCTGGAAGCAGAATTGGTTTGAGGGCTAGACCAACAGGGTGGCTGTGCAAGGCATCAGGCTATATTGGGTATTGCTGTAGCACTGGACACTTTGGAAGTGTGGAAGCAATTAAATCAGGTTTCCACATGTGAACCCATGTTATTGTCTACTCCATCCAAAGCAGACATAGGTTTTAAAAGAAAATAAAAAACAACCCCTTACTAGGTTTAATGTATAACTGTTGAGTATTTTTGCAATACATATATGAGTTGCATGAAGTACCAAAGGCCTTGCCACCAATATTCAGAACTGAGATTTGCTTAAAGTGACAGTAGCAGATAGTTGAAAATCTGAAAGAGAATAACATGTGGTCCAGGGTTGTATGCAAAGAATGAGTGAATTACTTTCCTTTCAGAATTCTAAATACTTTTAATATGACTCACAATAAATTTTCTGGTCCCCAAAATTACATTTAATAAGCTCCTTAATTTGAACATAAAGAGGTATTAATTTTATTAATAGAGTATCATTTACATTTGGTTTTTTAGATTATTTTTAATTTTTTTAGTAATATATAATGTTTTATTTGCTTCAGGGGTACAGGTCTGTGAATCATCAGTCTTACACAATTCACAGCACTCACCATAGCACATACCCTCCCCAATGTCCATCACCCAGCCACCCCCTCCCTCCTCCTCCCACCCTCCAACAACTCTCAGTTTGTTTGCTGAGATTAAGAATCTCTTATGGTTTGTCTTTATTATTTCTCTATACAATTTTCTCTTTTCTTCTTCCCTTTTGCTCTTCATCCTCCTTCCAGCCTTTCCTCCCTATCACCCTCTCCTTCCAAAGCCCCGTCTCAGCAGTGTACCTCAACACTCTAGCCGCATTAGTAGTTTATGAGCCTACTTCATTTTTTGTGTATTACTTTCGGCATCTCCGTTCTGGGAACTGGTGCCATTCTCTGCCATAGCTGTCGACAACCCATGCTGTATGATTCTTACAAAGATGAAGGGCTATCACCATGGAAAGAAAATGTTTTCTCAGAAAAGGGGCCACCAAAGCAAGGCTTTGATGGTGTGAAAGGAAAATGTGTGGCTTGTATGTTGCATCTTGAGGTTTTTCTTTCCTTCCTCCACTCTCACCCCAGTCCTTCCAGAGATCTTGACTTGTCAGTAGATGATGCTCTTAAAATCCTTTTAGCCACCCATGTGGGCAGTACAACCGGCAAAATGTCAGGGAGTCTATGTTAGCAATGTTAGCATCCTGATGTTACATAGTGGTACTCAATAAAGCCAAGGGACAGGTAGAAAAAGCAATTCTGGTGGTATGGAAAGTGAGAAAGATTAAAAAGAGCCCATACCTTGCAAAAATGAATGAGAATAGAATTATAAATGTTTAGAACTGAAAGGATCCTTAGAAACCATTAATCTAACCCCTGTTTGTATATAAACAGGAGACCAAGGCCCAGAGAAGGAAGGGGTTTACTAGACATATACAATGAGTGTCTATACCAGAGTAGTCCCTAAACCCTGGTGTTATAACTCCAAGAAGAGGGTTATTTCCTTACCTTCTGAATATAGGCATTATATAGGTCTGAAGGGAACTGAATGTAACTATCACCTGAGACAGCATCACTTAAAGACCAGTCTCCTGTACTTTATTTCTACTTGTATACTCTCTGTATAATATACTCTCTGATAAATGTGATCTAAGTAACTCAGTGATCTAGCTAGGACCTTACTCTGCTGTTGAGGTTTATTCTAGAATCTAAGTATATAGGATTCAGACAAATATAACTTTCTTTGCTTTTAAACTGTCATCTCTTCGTAAAAAAAAAAAAGTGTAGAGGGTTAAAACACCAATTGTTTGCTGGTATTTGCAATATTAATGGAATTGAAAAAAGCAATATTAATAATGAGAGTGGCACTGTGGACAGGGACCTGGCTCCACACTTAATTGATTTGTCTCTGAAGCCCTGCAGATAATAGGGGAAGTGGCATTTATCTGACATAGTCTTGTTTCATTGTTAGGGCTCTTTCCCCCATATGCTTTAGCTTGTTACATAAAGAGGACTGGGTATTTCTGGCAATCATGTGGTAGATGATTTACGTTCATTTAGAGAATTGTGATTCATCTTTTAATTCCCAGCATTCTTTGAAAAAAATTCCAAGATGAGCATTTGGACATTTTAGGTTCATTGAATAATAATAAAAAATAGAGCTGGTAGGAAATTTCAGATTGATCTCTCTAAGGGCTTCATTTTAGACAGAGGGCCAGGACCAAGGCATGACTTGTTCAAGGTCAAACAAGTTAGTGCTGAGCCAGGATTATAACTCAGATCTTGTAACTCCTAGAACAGTATGCTTATTGGTGTAAGGAAGTATTTTCATGACTTTTAAAAAAATATTTTATTTATTTATTTATTTGAGAGAGACACAGTACATGAGAGAGGAGAAGGTCAGAGGAAGAAGGAGACTCCCCGCAGAGCTGGAAATCTGATGTGGGACTTGGTATCATGACCTGAGCCGAAGGCAGTTGCCCAACTGAATGAGCCACCCAGGCACCCTCAACTTTTTAAAAAAAATATTTTATTTATTTATTTGACAGAGAGAAACACAGCTAGAGAGGGAACACAAGCAGGGGGAGTGAGAGACAGAGAAGCAGGCCTCCTGATGAGCAGGGAGCCCAATGCGGGGCTCAATCCTGGAACTCTGGAACCATAACCCTAGCTGAAGATAGATGTTTAATGACTGAGTCACCCAGGAGCCCAATTATGACCTTTTTTTTTTAAAGATTTTATTTATTTCTTTGACAGAAAGAGAGATCACAAATAGGCAGAGAGGCAGGCAGAGAATGAGGGGGAAGCAGGCTCTCTGTTCAGAGATGTGGGACTCGATCCCAGGACCCTGAGATCATGACCTGAGCGGAAGGCAGAGGCTTAACCCTCTGAGCCACTCAGGTGCCCCACGACCTTTTTGATAATGGATTTTCATGTCATACTTATTCTCAAAATATTCACAAGTTCTGTGATTATATTGAATGAGGCATTTCTGGAATACTGTTTAGCTCCAGATATGGGCTTCAATCTTTAGTCTATTACTGACTTGTGCTACTTTAAGCAAGTCCCTTAGACTCTCTGGGTCTCATTTCCCTCAATGGTAAACTAATACCTATCTCACCTAGCTTACCAGATTCTTGGTAATCTCAGACAAGATGGTGGATGGGGAAGTGCTTTGCAAAGTGTGAAATATTATGCATATGAGATTGCAGTAGTATTAATGCCTTTAAAATACCTCTAGAGAAATTTTGCTTTCAGCAATGGAAGACTATTGGCTTTTAGGGCCACATTATGACTTTTAGGCACTTTTGCCTTTATGAAATCTTTCTTCCATTAAAAAAATTTTTAAAAATTCTATTTTATAACTGAATTGGTATAAAAATTAACATGTTAATATTGCATGTGAAAACATCTTCTCCAACCTAAAAGTTTATTTTTTTGATTTTGAAAGAAATTAAAACATATTTTAGATCCCCTAAAAATATTGTGGGTCTGAGTCAGAATCTCTATTGTGTCTTGTTTAAACAAATATTTTATTTATTTGATAGAGAGAAACACAGCCAGAGAGGGAACACAAGCAATGAGAGAGGGAGAAGCAGGCTTCTTGCTGAGCAGGCAGCCCGATGTAGGACTCGATCCCAGGACTCTGGGGTCATGACTTGAGCTGAAGGCAGAGGCTTAAACACTGAGCCCCTCAGGTGCCCCAGAGAATCTCTATTGTGTCTAATGAATAAGTCAGTCCTACTGGTTTGGACTAACCTTCCAAATGAGAACAACAACAAAAAAAGTTGTTCAAAGTATAAATAATATTTATTTTAAGATTAAACAAGTGAAAAATTAGTAGACCAACACCAAAAGAACAGAGAATCTCAGAGAGGTGCCACATTTTGTGCCACATTTCTCGTTAGCATATTTCACAATTCCAAAACTGCAGCTAAGAGACTGGGAAACTGAGCAGAGGTTATAAATCCCAGGGTCTGAGGGACAGAAGTGGAAGGTCAGGACCCATCAAAGAGAAGGGTGTCTGGTAAAGCCCTCGGTTTTGGGTTGGGACACTAAAGGACAATATTGTAGGTATAAGGGAAAACTGGATATAGACTAGCCCCTAAAAAGACTGAAACCTAGTATGTAGATATTTTAATATCTGATTGGATTAAAATGATCTGAGTTTGTTAGTACCCTTGGACTATTAATGCCTGTCAAAAACAAGTGTAAATTGTCTCTGGAGGAAGACAATATCATCTAAAGCCTGAAATTAGTTTTAAATTTTTTCACACATGATGTCTTGGACATTCAGTCAAAAATAATGAGTCATAGAAAGAGATAAGACCTCATGATCAAAACTGAACATAAACTACAGATAATAGAAACAGACCCACAGGGGTCCCAGATAATGGATTTATAAGATACACACTTTAAATATGGAGGTGCTGGGTGACTGAGTTGTTAAGTATCTGCCTTTGGCTTAGGTCATAGTCCCAGAGTCCAGGGATTGAGCCCCGCATCAGGCTCTCTGCTCAGAGGGAGGCCTACTTCTCCCTCTCTCACTTCTCCTGCTTGCATTCTTTCTTTAGCTGTGTTTCTCTCTGTCAAATAAATAAATAAGATCTTTTAAAAAATAAATGAATAAATAAAATAAGTACGATTGATGTGTTTAAAAATTAAAATCTCTACAGATGGATTGTTTTGTTCTAGACTAGAGATGATTTACAGAAATCTATGTGGATATGTAGGGAGACCCTTCTCAATTTGGAACATTTGCCACATCCATCCCCTGTATTTGGATCTTATGCTATAGAAGCCTGTGTGAGATGTTGCCATCCATATGAAGTTTGGTCTTCCACAGATGCTTAAGGTTCTCTTGAACATTTAGGGTCCTATGTTCCTTTTCAGGTGTACACTGTAGTGCTCATTTTAATATTCCCCCCCTTGAAATTTTAGATTTTAAGATCATTTGTAAAATGCTGGACTTTGATTATCCTTGCACAAATTTACAGTAAAACAAAACTGTATAGAGGAATGCCAAGTCTACTTAAGAAACTGAACTCTTTTTAAAAAACAGTTCTTGGATAGCCTCTTTTTTTATACCTACCTCCCTACAAATAATATACTAATTACAAATGAATTGTATATCTTAATTAAAACTAGTCCAAGGGAGTCCTTTTACTAAAGCAGTTTATTAGCAGTTGGCTTACATTTAATACTTGATAGAATTCTTTTTCTTTAATCTTTCTCAAAAAGGTAGACTTTGCACAGATTCAGATTAATCCTACTCCTAAATAATCTAATTTGGCAAAGCCTTATTCGTATACAGGGCAACTCTAAATATCTCTTTTCTTGGATTCCCCCACTGGCCCTTTAACAAATCAGATAGGATAAAAATGATGTTTTCATAGGGTCTGGAAAAAAATGGTAAATATTTTGGGATATGGTTCCAATTATTCTACTAAGGAAGACTTCTCATGGCTAAAGGAAGTAATTTGATTTTTCAACTAGATATGGCCCAGAATGTTAGAAAGGAATTAGGCAGAGAAGAATTTAGAATTATCACTTCAGAGACAGTTTCAACTGACTGAAATGAAATTATTTTCCATAGGAAGAGACCAAATGATACTCAGTGGACACCAGCAACACAAGTTCGCTGTTCCCTCTCCTTTCTTCCTTTTACCTCCTCCCTTTTCTACCTTCTTCTTATTTCTGGATGTTGAGTTCTCCCTCATCAAGCTGTCCTTAGTTTGAATAATCCCACTGCTTTCTGAATTATGTGCCCTTTTGTTGTGTTGTGGTTTCTGATAGGAAAAAAAAATTAGCCTTGAGATATATTTCTATGGCCATTTTATTTCTCTCCCAGGAGGCTTACTCATTTTCCCATAGAACACAGCATGGGTACCACTATTCCAATTCAGAAGGAGACCACACCATTAATTCAGGAGGATTTGTATTTTCTGAGCTATTGCTATTGTTCATAAATCCTTTGTAACTACATTGTTGAAAGTATATGCAGACCTATTGTTAACGAATATGATAGAATTTATGTCATTCTGATAAAAATAGCCAAGAAATGAATAGCTTTTTACTGAACACCATTTACATGAGGAGTTCACATTAAGAACTAAAGGGAGCTGTAGAAGAAAGCGCAGCAAGGGATTCTGTCTTTACAGGAGTTTATTACCAAATAGAGGAGAATGGATATATGTGAGGAAATGGCTTGAGACCTTTGCTCAGCTCTATGTTTGGACCTCATCCCTTTAGCCCTCACTGTGCTTAACACAGTGCCTGGTATATTTCTACTACTTAATAAGGGGGAATTAAGTACATTAAAGAAGTGAATTACCATGGGTACTAATTCATCATAAAGCCCTGCATACCTCTGAGACAGAGCTCATCCAAGGAGAGCTAATGCAGTACTCATAAGGAGGCAGTAAAATTTGATGGCTCACTGACCATCAACTCAGCAGTAGGTTTTACCCTTTGATGAAGCCATTTATTCTTTGAGAATATGATGAAGTCTCTGAACACTTGTCTAGAAAAATACATGAATGCACATGTATACTAACTTTTGAATGCAAGTTAGTCTTCCTGTAGATTCCTTAAATGTCCATAGTTCCCTGCTTAGGAACCCTTACTCTACTGGGTGCCTATTATGAGTCAGGCACTGTGTGCAGGATATACTGGGTGCTGTGAGAGCCCAGAAGAGAAGTATTTATCCTGATCTGGTGATTCAGAGCAAGCGTCCCAGAGAAGTGAAGACTGATGCAGATACCTGAAGGATGGGTGGGATAGAAATACTAATAATACATCATAAGACACCTTTCAGAGAGGCCTTTACTATCTAGCTTGTTGAAAAATAATACCTTATGTTCTATTTCATTATTCTTTATTCATTTTTTCTAGCACTTGTCACAATATGTCATTGTATTTTTTGTTTTATTTACACATTTATTATCAATCCCCGAGTAGAAAATAAGCACCACAAAGGTAAGTGAATTCTATCTGTTGCATACACTGCTGTCTCCTCAGAATCTGAAATGGCTGGCAGACATTCTCAATTATTTGCTGCATGAATGAGGGCTCCCTAAGCATATGGAACAACTTGAACTAAGGCACAGAGGCACAAAAGAGTATGTGAGGACTATGAACAATTCAGCATACATAGAGGATAAAATGTAACAATGAGAATGAAGAGGAAATGAGTGTACAGGTTATGGAGGACCTTGTTAAGACACTTCACTCTCTGTAGTTCCACTCTGGAGAGCAAATACTTATAGTTATTCATAGGGACACTATCCTAACTTCTAGGAGAAAGAACTGGGGGAGTAGTGGAGCAGAGAACAAATCAGGAAAAAGGAAGTCTGATACAGTTTTTACTTAGGATGTTCTGTCATAGGAACCCTACAACTGCCCCTTGCCTGTGACTCTGGTTGGGCTCTCTAACTATGGGCATATTTTGGACTTAAGCTCTGTTAATAAGAATAATGATGAATAATAATGATGCTAAAAGTAACAGTTGTGCCAGGTACTGTGCCAAGCTTTGTTCATAGATTTTGTCACTCTATACTCTCAGCTACCTTGTAATGGAGGTGCTACTGTATCATAATCCCAAGATTTAGACATGGACATTGGGTCTCAGATGAAGTAACTTCTTCAATTTAGCACATAACTAGGCTTCTTGTCTTTAATTTCCTCCATGCCTTAACACTGGTGTATGGGGCTTTAGGTCCAACTCCTGTTCTGGTCTGTGATAAAACAATATCACACAAAGAATAAGCAGATCCCTAACAACATTTAACACTGAATTGTTTAGAGGTAGTTTGAGTGGATTAGGAATTATTTGGGCCAAATCTTGCTTTCAAATCAGTATTGATGCTGTCACATCAAGTGATTTGTTGACAGAAATAGTATCTTTGGGGCGCCTGGGTGCCTCAGTGAGTTAAAGCCTCTGCCTTTGGCTCAGGTCATGATCTCAGGGTCTTGGGATCGAGGCCCGCATTGGGCTCTCTGCTTGGCGGGGAACCTGCTTCCTACTCTTTCCCTTTGCCTGCCTCTCTGCCTACTTGTGATTTCTCTCTCTGTCAAATAAATAAATAAAATCTTAAAAAAAAGAAATAGTATCTTTGATTGGCTTGATCTAGAGAAGGACTTTTCTGTTAAAGCAGGTACCAGCCCGTGTCAGGGAAAATAGGAACTAGAAAGCCCATGGAAATACTTTATGATTCAGCCTATATTGCAATGAATGCATAGGGTGGTAATTATAACAACAATAGCCATTTCTGGGTTGCTTCCTATTTACCATGTACTTTTTATAGCATTTTTAATGTATTAACTTATTTAATCCATATAAGCCTATGAGGTAAGTACCATCATTATCTTCATTGTATAGATGAGGAAACTGAAGTACAAAGAAATAGTTATTTCAGTTGCTGAAAATAAAAAAAAAAACTAGTACCTTATCACTTCATGTTCAACTATAATATGAATACAGACAAGTCTGGCTCCAGAGCCCATCATCTTAACTGGACAGGCTGTTATTTGCAGGGCGATTTCATCATGTTGTGCAATGCATTTAAGTTAAGCTACATGATGTATTTGGTGTATTACTAGGAACTGAACTGGGATGTCTTCACATAATGCAAGAGATGAAAGAAGCTTCAACTAGTGCACTGAAAATAGGTTTGGAATTCAGGGCCAGATAAAAATGACATTTTAGAGATAGAATTAGTAGAATTTAGTGACTTTTTGGATTGCATGTGGGCAGAAGCACGTTTGGAGTGTGGCCAAGCAAGGGAAGAATCAAAAATGACTTGGAAATTGTTAGCATCTATGATTAAGAAAATGATGGTCAAATTAACTGAGACAACTAGTTGCTATTTGAAAGTCATGTCTGAAGACCAGGATAAAGACTAGTCACATAAGATGGAATGAGCTCAGTAAGGTGAAGAAAATAGAGTCAGAAGATAAAGAAGCCAAGGAAAGAACTTTGAGAAACCACTACATTCAGGGAGTGGGCAAAGTAAGAGGAGACAGTGAAGGAGATGAGGAATGAGCTCAGTTAGGTGAGGAAAATATAGTGAGAAGATAAAGAAACGAAGGAAAGAACTTTGAGAAACTACTACATTTAGGGAGTGGACAAAGTAAAAGGAGACAGTGAAGGAGATTAAAAAGAAATACACAGGAATTTAGGGGGAGAAATAAAAGAAGGCAGAACTTTTTAAGTCTTGGGAGCAGTAGATGATGAACACATGTCAGATGTCCTACAGTGGTCATCAGGGTGAATGCTGAGAGAGGCCTTGGGATTCACAATTATGAAAATGCTGTTTACCTTTAAAAGCACTTGGTTATGGTGAAGGTGGAAGCTGACTGTGGAGGTAAAGATCTAAGCATATGATGAAAAAGTGACAACAATCTTAGACTACTCTTTCAAGAAGTTGGCAGAAAGGGAATGAAAGGAAATAAATGATTGCTTTCAGGGGATGTAGGTTTTATTTTAAGGTAGAAGGAGTTGAGTGAGGACATGTCTAGGTCAGAGAGTATAAATCCTGGGAGAATGAAGAAGGTGATAATAGTAGGAAGAGCAAGTTTATGAGATAATAAGAGATCTAGAAGTGCAAAGCAAGGTTTAGCTTTATAGCAGTGGAGGACTACATTTATCTTGAAGAGAGAAGAATTACAAATTAAAAAGTTAGGGATTTCATATACAATGTGTATATTTTTCTTAGTGAACTGGGAGGCAAAATTCAGCTAAGAGTGAGGGAACTCAGAATACCTTTGATATTTTGAGAATAGCATGAATGAGAAAATTTGAGAAGAGAAAATGGAAATGGCTGAATGTGAAATTGGAATATTTTAGTAAATGATGTCCCTCAGAATATTATTCCAAGACAATGAGAAAAATGTTTCTAAGGCAAATATGCTAAGAAATTAATCATTGTAGATCTTTTACATTATATATTAGAATATTAAGGACCCTTAGAAATTTTATAGTAGAGAAATTACTTGCTTCTATTTATCTTGCATTTTCTAACTTATGTACCCATAGTTAGTGTGTCAGTTCTTCACATAGTAACTATCAATATTCTATGTCCTTAGTGCTTCAAGGAATACCCCTTGGGGAATGCTAATATAGAGGGTTGACTTGAGATAAATCAAAGAACTGGTGAATTACATTGAAAACCCAAGTGCTGTTTCATAAAACATGTGTGTAATGGAAGGGTTCTATGCTGTGGCATGACTTTTGCCAGTGATACTTTGTAGCCTGGAAGTTGGAACAAAGAAAACGGAGAGTTGTTTTTGTCCAAGCTTGGTTTTTGACAAAGCAACGTAGAAGAAGGCAGAAGGGGTAAAATAATTGAAGATCTAGTGGGAGTGCTGTTGATGTGGTTGATGAAAGGGTGCAGGCTGTAGAGGAAGAGCAAAATAAATAGGAGAGGTAGGAGAAGCTGAAGGCCTTGTCTTAATGATGTTAAGGATATTTTTAGTGGGAAAGACGGAAGGGAGTGGTGAACAATAGGAGATGATATGGATGTGATAAACTATGAAATGCTTCTGAGAGACTCAGTAAGATGAAACTGGAAAAGAGGCTAATGCTTTTGGCAATTAGAAAATAGTTACTTTTGAACAATTTGAGTATAGTGGTAAGAGTTAACAAGGGAGTATGTTGTAAAGAGATACACGAAACAAAATCTACTCATCAATTTTTATCAGAAATAGGAATGAGAAATGGGAAATTACCTGAGAAGAATGCAGTGTCCAAATATAGTTTTAAAAATACTGTTATTTTGTTTGCAAGTGTGATGAAGAGGTGAACCAGTAGCCTGAGAAATGTGGGACATAGGCTGGGAGGGTTGGGATAGGCAGTAAGAAAGAAATAAAATAAGTTACCAGAAGTACAGAGGGCTCCACCTGAGGAAAGTTAACATGGATTTGTCTTATGGTGTTTCTTTGATTTGTGCTACCCAGGAGTAGGAGGGTTAGGGGATTAGGCTGGCAAAGGAGGATAATGAAAGCAGGAAAACCCTCACAGACTGGAGAAATGGGGAGAAGTTGAGAGTGGGAGTCATGATCAGATAAAGGACTGACTTAGTGGGAGTGAGGGAGCAAAATAGGTTGTGCCTAGAAGGGAGAAAGTAGGTTCTTAGTTTGAGTTCCAGGTGAGACTGTTAAAATTTTTGGTCAAAAGAGAGTGAGGTTTGAAAAAAGTGGAAGTGAATGTCTTCAGAGTAGAATGAATTATGGAATTTCTAGGCCAGGGTATGATTACATATATAGAAATTGAAAATGTCACCCTGGACAGAAGTCTGTATGGAAGGAAATATTAGAAACACAAGTTGGGGGAGGGGCCTGAGGTGAGTGATGCAATGTGGAGATGAGAGGTTGAAGGTGTACTTGGACTACAGCAAGAACTTCAAAAAGTGGCAAATGAAGGAAGGTGTTGGAACAATGGAAGGCAAGCATCTGAGATAAATGTGGAGAAGGCAGCACTGTGGTCTTTTCTCTGAGAGGACAAGGAAGAGGGACATCCTCTTGGAATGGTCACAAGAGAAGCAGAAATCTCAGGGGGAAGCTAGAAGGAAGTAGGTAAACCACAGGGCAGAAGGAGTACTCTGGGGTAAAGGTAGACAATACAATAAATGCTACTGACAGTAGATAAAGGCTCCAAAGGGCACAGTGAAATAGACCAGAGGAACTACAGAAAGTACAAGAATGTGACACAAAGGGGATGGGCCAGTTTGGAGACAGCTGAAAATAAAGTAAGCAAAACTAGGTTTGACAGTTTTATTCTGTGAGCAAGACTGATGGTAATGGGAATGAAGGACACAAAACACCAAGACTTCAGACTGTGACCCAGTTGAGGGTTAGGGAGTTCCTGCCCTAGGAGGAGGGAAACTGATGTAATTGATAAGAGCTAGCTAGACATCCCATGAGATCTTGGTGAGACTGAGGGCTATGCTGGAGTTTAGAGCTGCATACTTATCTAGGCTCCTGACTGATGATGTCAGTACAGCTTTTTTGAGTTGTGGCATCCCACATCAAAGACCTTGATTCAAGGAGAAGAACAAAGTGTCCTCCCAATACAGTTACTGGTGATGGATGGATTCCCTATCCTTGTGGATTGGCAGTGCCTCCAATGCCTTTGTATAAATAAAAGAGTATTTTCAGAACTGGGAGTTATAGGAGGGAGGAGAAGGAGCTGAGCTCATTTTATTAGGTTTCCTTCCTAACCAGCCTTAAAAAATAGTGACATAGGAGGAATTGTTCACAGCACTTGATATTTCCCTGTCTTCCCTCTAGGTGGCCTCATTTCTGCCTGCCCACAGCGTTTAGGGCCTGTGTGCCGCTTTCTGTTTAACCAGAGCGGCTAATAGTTACCAGCCCTGCTTCAAACTCTGGCCAGGTTCTGCTCTAAACTTTTCCTTTCCTTTATTCCAACACTGATTCTTTGCCTCCAAGGCCTTTCTCTCTTCTTCCCAGGGTGTTCCCCTGGTAGCTATTAAGTGAATCAGTGCTAAGGTAGTTAAGTCTAATAAGAAGTTAATGTCTCCATGCTCCCAGGGGTTTTTCCATTTCACTTACCCCAAAGGGGAAAAAAATGACTGTAATGATGAGAATTGGAAGCTCTAGAGAAAGGAAAGTAAAAAAAAGGCTTCCTGGACCTCAAATTAAACCAGCAAGACATACAACAGCTGCTGATTTCACTAAGGTGCAGACCTGATTCTGTTTTCCAGAGAACTTGGAATTAGCCCTGGTTCCCTGTGGCCTAGAAGTAATGACACACCAAATTTCTTGGTACAACAACTTGAAAGTTCTTGAATTTTTACTCCGTGGCTGTCGCGGCCGGTGCACAATGTAAGCTGAACCTGAGGGCAAGGAGATGGGAAGACAAAGACAAGACGAAGAACAAAAGAGATGGGGACAGGAGGGACAAAGCGGATGATGTCCAAGCAATGCTGATTTTATTAAGGGTTACAAAAGCTTTTTATAGTAGACTGTGCTCAATTGAACAAGGGGCAGTGACAATAACAAGGTTACATGTTTTCCTTATTACCATGATTCTGCACATGTTTTCCTTATTATCATGATTTCTACGCACACCCCTGATCATGCCCAAGTCCCATGACGCTGATTCTCTTTGTTCATCCTACACTACATCAGTAACTCTTTAAGGAGGTAAACAACAAGGGAGGTGCCCCAAACCCCTAGGTAAGATTAAGATCCTATAATAGTAAAACTGCCTACATGACTACCACTGCCTACGTGACTATATGCGCTATCATTGCTCTCGCCGGAGTGGGAGCCCAAATAGGCAGGTACGAGGAGTTTTGCTCCTTAACTCTAACCTGCTACACCTCAACTGTTGACACTGCTGGATTCAGAGCTCCCCACATGTGGCCCATCTATTTAGGCCTCTGTGAATTGTAAGGTTATTTTTTTTCTTCCTCAGAGACATATCTAGCCTGCGTGAGGCATAAATAAGCTAAATCTTTTTTTTTGAGAGTTTCTTTTAATTATATTATATTATATTATATTATTTATTTATTTATTTATTTATATTATTACTTAATTTTTTTTCAGTGTTCTAAGATTCATTGCACATTCCCCACACCCAGTGCTCCATGCTATAGGTGCCCCCAGTACCCACCAGCAGGCTCTCCTATCCCCCCACCCCCTTCCTTCCAAGTACCTCAGTTTGTTTCTGTGTCCAAAATCTCTCTTGTTTTGTTTCTATCCCTGAATTACCCTACTTCCCATTTACTTGCCTTCTCCTACTGTCTTCTATATTATGCGTTATGCACCACAAGTAAGTGAAACCATGCGATACTTCACTTTCTCTTCTTGGCTTATTTCACTCAGCATAATCTCTGCCAGTCCAGTCCATGTTGCTACAAAAGTTGCTTATTCATCCTTTCTGATGGAGGCATAGTATTCCATTGTATATATGTACCACATCTTCTTTATCCATTCATCTGTTGATGGGCACCTTGGCTCTTTCCACAGTTTGGCGATTGTGGCCATTGCTGCGATGAACATTGGGGTACATATGGCCCTTCTTTTCACCACATCTGTATCTGTGGGGTAAATGCCCAGTAGTGCAATTGCAGGGTCATAGGGTAGCTATATTTTTAATTTTTTAAGGAATCTCCACATTGTTTTTCATAACGGCTACACCAGCTTGCATTCCCACCAACAGTGTAAGAGAGTTCCCCTTTCCCAGAGCCTCTCCAACACTTGTTGTTTCCTGACTTGTAAATTTTGGCCATTCTGACTGGTGTAAGGTGGTATCTCAGTGTGGTTTTGATTTGAATTTCCCTGATAGCTAGTGACAATGAACATTTTTTCATGTGTCTGTTAGCCATTTGTATATCTTCTATGGAGAAGTGCCTCTTCATGTCTCTTGCCCATTTGTTGATGTGTTCATCTACTTTTTGGATGTTGAGTTTGAGTAGATCTTTATAGATCCTGGATACCAGCCCTTTGTCTGTAGTGTCATTTGCAATAATCTTCTCCCATTCTGTGGGTTGCTTCTTTGTTTTGTTGACTGTTTCCTTTGCTGTACAGAAGCTTTTTATTTGGGTGAACTCCCAGAAGTTCATTTTTGGTTTTGTTTCCTTTGCCTTTGGAGACGTGTCTTGAAAGAAGTTGCTGTGGCCAATGAAAAGAAGTTACTGCTTATGTTCATTTCCAGGATTTTGATGGATTCTTGCCTCATGTTGAAGTTTTCATCCATTTCTAGTTTGCCTTTGTGTGTGGTGTAAGAGAATGATCTAGTTTCATTCTTCTATATGTAGCTGTCCAGTTTTCCCAGCACCATTTATTGAAGAGAATGTCTTTTTTTGCATTGGATGTTTTTTCCTGCTTTGTCAAAGATGATTTGATCATAGATTTGTGGGTCTATATCTGGACTCTCCACTCTGTTCCATTGGTCTATTTGTCTGTTTTTGTGCCAGTACCATACTGTCTTGGTAACCACAGCTTTGTAATAAAGCCTGAATTCAGGTAACTAGATGCCCCCAGCTTTGCTTTTCTTCTTCAGCAATTCCTTACCGATTTGGGGTCTTTTCTGGTTCCATATAAATTTTAGAATTGTTTGTTCCAATGCTTTGGAGAATGTTGGTGGAATTTTGATCGGAATGGCATTGAAAGTATAGATTTCTCTGGGCAATATAGACATTACACAATGTTTATTCTTCTGATCCATGAGCATGCAATGGTCTTCCATCTTTTGGTGTCTTCTTCAATTTCTTTCATGAGTGTTCTGTAGTTCCTCGAGTACAGATCCTTGACTCCTTTGGTTAGGTTTATTCCTAAGTATCTTATGGTTTTTGGTGATATAGTAAACGGAATCGATTCTCTGATTTCCCTTTCTATTTTTTCATTGTTAGTTTATAAGAATGCAACTGATTTCTGCGCATTGATTTTGCATCCTGCCGCATTACCAAATTGTTGTATGAGTTCTAGTAGTTTGGTGGTAGAGTCTTTTGGGTTTTCCACATACAGTATCTTGTCATCTTCAAAGAGAGAGAGTTTGACTTCTTCTTTGCCAAGCCAGATACCTTTTATTTCCTTCTGTCATCTGATTGCTGTTGCTAGGACTTCTAACACTATGTTGAACAGTAGTGGTAAGAGTGGGCATCCTTGTCTTGTTCCTGATCTCAGAGGGAAGGCTGTCAGTTTTTCCCCATTGAGAATGATAGTCACTGTGGGTTTTTCATAGATAGATTTTATGAGGTTGAGAAATGTTCCCTCTATCCCTATACTTTGAAGAGTTTTGATCAGGAATGGATGTTGTATTTTGTCAAATGCGTTTTCTGCATCAATTGAGAGTACCATGTGGTTTTTCTCTTTTCTCTTATTGATTTGTTCTATCACGTTGATTGTTTTGCGAGTGTTGAACCACCCTGCATCCCTGGGATAAAACCCACCTGGTCATGGTGGATAATCTTTTTAATGTATTGTTGGATCCTGTTGGCAAGGATCTTGTTGAGAATCTTGACATCTGTATTTATCAGCGATATTGGTCTGAAGTTCTCCTTTTTGATGGGGTCTTTGTCTGGTTTGGGCATTAGAGTGATGCTGGCTTCATAGAAAGAGTCTGGAAGTTTTCCTTCCGTTTCTATTTCTTGAAAGAGCTTCAGTAGAATAGGTGTTATTTCTTCTTTGAATGTTTGGTAGAATTCCCCGGGGAATCCATCTGGGCCTGGACTCTTGTTTTTTTGGGAGCTTTTTGATCACTGCTTCAATCTCATTACTAAATATAGGTCTATTCAAATTGTCAATGTCTTCCCGTTTCAGTTTTGGAAGTTTATAGGTTTCTAGGAATGTATCTATCTCTTCTAGGTTGTTAAACTTATTGGCATATAATTGTTGATTGTAATTTCTGATGATTGTTTCTATTTCCTTGGTGTTAGTCATGATCTCTCCCTTTTCATTCATAATTTTATTAATTTGGGTATTCTCCCTTTTCTTTTGGATTAGTTTGGCCAAAGGTTTATTGATCTTATTGATTCTTTCAATGAACCAGCTTCTAGTGTCGTTGATGTGTTCTACTGTATCTCTAGTTTCTGATTCATTCATCTCTGCTCTAATCCTAATTATTTCCCATCTTGTGTGGGGGGTTGGTTTAATTTTTTGTTGATTTTCCAGTTCTTTAAGGTGTAATGAGAGTTGGTGTATTCGGGATTTTTCAATTTTTTTGAGTGAGGCTTGGATGGCTATGAATTTCCCCCTTAGGACTGCCTTTGCTGTATCCCATAGGTTTTGGATTGGTGTATCTTCATTCTCATTGGTTTCTATGAAGTGTTTCAGTTATTCTTTGATTTCCTGATTGATCCACAGATTTTTGAGCAAGATCGTCTTTAGCTTCCAAATGTTTGATTTTCTTCTGAACTTTTCATGGTGGTTGAGTTCCAGTTTCACGGCTTTGTGGTCAGAGAGTATGCAGGTAATAATCTCAATCTTCTGGTATCGGTTGAGCCCTGATTTGTGACCTAGTATATGGTCTATTCTGGAGAAAGTTCCATGTGCACTTGAGAAGAATGTGTATTCTGCTGTTTTACGGTGGAATGTTCTGAATATATCTATGAGATCCATCTGGTCCAATGTGTCATTCAAGGCTCTTGTTTCTTTGTTGATTTTCTGTTTAGATGATCTGTCCATTGCAGAGAGTGGTGTGTTAAGATCTCCTACAATTAATATATTTGCATCAATATGATTCTTTATTTTGTTTAACAGTTGGCTTATGTAGGCGGCTACTCCCATGTTTGGGGCATTAATATTTACAATTGTTAGATCTTCTTGGTGTATAGACCCTTTGAGAATGATGTAGTGTCCTTCTGTGTCTCTGACTACAGTCTTTAGATTAAAATCCAATTTATCTTGTATGAGAATTGCTACCCCAGCTTTCTTTTGGGGTCCATTGGCATGAAAGATGGTCCTCCATCCCCTCACTTTCAATCTGGAAGTGTCTTTAGATTCAAAATGTGTCTCTTGTAAACAGCACATGGATGGGTCCTGTCGTTTTATGCATTCTGCAACTCTGTGCCTTTTTATTGGAGCATTTAGGCTATTCATATTGAGAGTGATTATTGATAGATATGTTTGTATTAACATCATGTTGCCTGTGAAGTTCATGTTTCTATAGATTACCTCTGTAAATTTCTCTTCTGGGTCACTCTTGTGTTCATTTCTCTTTTATAGAACCCCTCTTATTATTTCTTGTAATGCTGGCTTGGTGGTTGCATCATCTTTTAGACTTTGGTGGCCCTGGAAGCTCTTTATTTCTCCTTCCATTCTGAAAGTTAACCTTGCTGGATACATTATCCTTGGTTGCATATTTTTGTCATGTAATTTCCTGAATATGTCTTGCCAGCCCTTTCTGGATTGCCATGTCTGTGGAAAGGCCTGACATTATTCTGAGGGTCCTCCCTCTATAGGTAAGGGATCGCCTTCCCCTAGCTGCCCTTAAGACGTATTCTTTGGTTTTATGATTCACAAATTTCACAATTATGTGCCTGGAGGTTTTTCTGGACTCATTGATCTTGGGGGGGTGTCCTCTCTGCCTCTATGACATGAACATTTGTTTCATTCCCCAGATTTGGGAAATTTTCATCCATGATTTGTTCAACAATATCTTCTAGGCTTCTCTGTATCTCAACTCCTTTGGGGATTCCAATAATTCTGATATTGGTGTGTTTCATGGAATCATTTATTTCCTTTATTCTGTTTTCATGGGATTTTAGCTGTTTGCTCCAAGACTTCTCTTGCTCCTCCTTCTTAATCCATCTGTCTTCTAAATCACTGATACGATCTTCAGCTTCACTTACTCTAGCTGTTAGAATATTTAAATTAGATTGCATCTCATTAATAGCCTTTCTAACCTCAGCTTTCACTTCTGCTATTAGGCCTTCCATGTTGAGACTAACATTCTTTTCCAAATTAGCCATTGGTTGGACAATTGCTGCCCTGAATTCCATTTCTGTCATATTGTTTATATTCATTTCAAGTAATTCTGTGACCAGAGTTGCAGTCTCAGGGTTCTTCTTCTGTTGGTTGTTACTTTTCCGAGTCATTATGGCGAGGAGTGGTTTAGGGGTGTATACCTAAATATTTCAGCACCTATCCAGGTGAATTGGTCGCTGGAAGGTTTTGGAGCAATCAGAATTCACCACTGAAAAGGAAGAAGAAAGTAAAAAGAGAAAGGAAGAAAGGAAGCAAGAAAATAAACTACTGCCAGAGTGGGGCCCAGTGGTCGGATTTATATGGTACAATACTACTACAAGGTAAAGAAAAAGGCTATCAAGGGTAAATGAAGAGATCAAAAAGTGAAGACCAACCTGAATGACCCCCAAGACCAGTATTTATATAATACAAAAGCAAAAACAATTACATAGAAACACTGACAGACTAGGGTGGGAAGGTGCGGGCAGACACTTCTTGTGGGGAAGGAAAGTGTTTCAGATCCTTCCGAGTTTGACTTGTTATTATTGTTGGAGGAGCCCACTTTCTAAAGATATAGGGAGGTTAGAACTGGTTTTATATAGGGGTAGTATTGAATAGGGATGTAGCATTTCCTTGAAGCTTATAACTCTTTGCTGATGGTTTTTGTCCCCCGTGGTCATCCAGAAGTGTGAAATATCACATTTCAGGCTAATTTCATGGGTGCTCACAGTGTTCCTGTAATGTTTTTTGCAGGAACTGAGCTCACATCAGGGGACTCCCTGAAATGTGGTCACCTGGCCTTCCGCCATCTTTGTCCTCTCAAATCACGCCACGTCCACCTTAAACCCAGGGTCCTCAGTCAGAGCCGCCCAGTTCGCCACTGTGAGGAGTTTTCATCAAGAAAGGATACTGCATTTTGTCAAATGTTTTTTCAGCATCTATTGGGAGTATCATATGCTTCTTGTTTTTTCTTTTACTAATATATTATATCACACTGATTAATTTGAGAATGTTGAACCCACCTTGTAGCCCAGGAATAAATCCCTCTTGGTAGTGGTGAATAATATTTTTAATGTACTGTTGGATCCTATTAACTAGTATTTTGGTGAGAATTTTTGCGTATGTGTTCACCAGGATATTGGTCTGTAATTCTCCTTTTTGATGGGGTCTTTATCTGGTTTTGGGATCAAGGTAATGCTGGCCTCATAAAATGAGTTTGGAAGTTTTCCTTCCATTTCTATTTTTTTGGAACAGTTTCAGGAGAATAGGTATTAATTATCCTTTAAATGTTTGGTAGCATTTCCCTGGGAAGTCATTTGTCTCTGGGTTCTTGTTTATTTGGAGATTGTTCATGGCTGCTTCAATCTCCTTACTGGTTATGTATCTGTTCAGGTTTTATATTTCTTCCTGGTTTAGTTTTCATAGTTTTTATGTGTCTAGGAATGCATCCATTCCTTCCAGATTGTCAAATTTGCTGGTGTATAGTTGCTCATAATATGTTCTTATAATTGTTTGTATTTCTTTGGTGTTGGTTGTAATCTCTCTTCTTTCATTCATGATTTGATTAATTTGGGTACTTTCTCTTTTCTTTTTGATAAGTCTGTCCAGGTGTTTTATCAATCTTGTTAATTCTTTCAAATAACCTGCTCTTAGTTTTGTTTATTTGTTCTACTGTTCTTTTGATTTCCATTTCACTGATTTCTGCTCTCATCTTTATTATTTCTCTTCTCCAGCTGGGTTTAGGCTTTATTTGCTGTTCTTTCTCCAGCTCCTTTAAGTGTAGGGTTAGGTTGTGTACTTGAGACCTTTTTTGTTTCTTAAGAATGGCTTGTATTGCTATATACTTTCCTCTCAGGACCACCTTTGCTGTGTCCTAAAGATTTTGAACAATTGTGTTTTCATTTTCATTTGTTTCCAAGATTTTTTAAAGTTATTCTTTAATTTCCTGGTTGACCCATTCATTCTTTAGTAGGATACTCTTTAGCGTCCATGTATTTGAGTTCCTTCCAAGTTTCCTCTTGTGGCTAAGTTCCATGTTCAAAGCACTGTTGTCTGAAAATATGCAGGGAATGATCCCTATCCTTCGATACTGGTTGAGACCTGATTTGTGACCCAGAATGTGATCTACTCTGAAGAATGTTCCATCTGTACTAGAGGAGAATGTGTATTCTGTTGCTTTGGGATGACATGTTCTGAAAATATCTGTGATGTCCATCTGGTCGAGTGTGTCATTTAAAGCCTTTATTTCCTTGTTGATCTTTTGCTTAGATGAGCTGTCTGTTTCAGTGAGGGGAGGTGTTAAAGTCACTTACTAACACATCAACAATGATATAATAATAGTAGGGGATGTTAAAATCTCCCTCGTTATATTATTGTTGATGTGTTTCTTTGATTTAATTATTAATTGGTATATATAATTGGCTGCTCCAATGTTAGGGACAGAGATATTAAAAGTTATTAAATATTCTTGTTGGATAGACCCTTTAAGTACGATATACTGTCCTTCAATATTCTTGTTGGATAGACCCTTTAAGTACGATATACTGTCCTTCCTCATCTCTTATTACAGTCTTTGGGTTAAAATATAATTCATCTGATATAAGGATTGCCATCCAGCTTTCTTTTGATGTCCATTAGCATGGTAAATTTTCCACCCCCTCTCTTTAAATCTGGAGATTTCTTTGGGTCTAAAAAATGAGTTTCTTGGAGATAGTTTATCGAGGTGTCTTTTTTTTTGTCCATTCTGATACCCTTTGTCTTTTAACTGGGGCACTTAGCCCATTTACATTCAGGGTAACTATTGAAGGATATGAATTTAGTGCCATTGTCTTGCCTGTATGGTGAGTGTTACTATATATTGTCTCTTTTCCTTTCTGGCTAGTTACTTTTAGGCTCTCTCTTTGCTTCAAGGCCCCTTTCAATATTTCCTGTAGGATGATTTGGTGTTTGCAATTTGTTTTTGTCCTGGAAGCTTTTTATCTCTCCTATTTTCTTTTTAAAAAATATTTTATTTATTTATTTGACAGAAAGAAACACAGCTAGTGAGAGAATACAAGCAGGAGAAGTGAGAGAGAAAGAAGCAGGCTTCTCGCCAACCTGGGAGCCCCATATAGGGCTTGATCCCAGGACACCACTGTGATAACCTGAGCTGAAGGCAGATGCTTAATGACTGAGCTACCCAGGAACCCCATCTTCTTCTATTTTCAGTGACAGCCTAGTTGGATATACTTTTCTCAGCTATATATTTTTCTCATTTTGTGCTCTGAATATATCATGCCAGTTGCCAGGTCTCTGTGGATAGGTATGCTGCCAATATAATATTTCTGCTATTGTATGTTATAAACCTCTTCTCCTAAGCTGCTTTCAAATTTTCTCTTTGTCATTGAGACTTGCATTACATAATGGGGTGTGAACCTATTTTTATGATTTTGAGGGGGTTTCTCTATGCCTCCTGGATTTTCATGCTTTTTCCCTTTGCCAAATTAGGGAAAATTTATGCTATAATTTGTCCCAATATACCTTCTGCTCCTCTTTCTCTTTTGTCTTCTTCTGGGATACCAATTATTCCAATATTGTTTCAACTTATGGTATCACTTATCTCTTGAATTCTCCCCCCATGGTCCAGTAGTTGTTTGTCTCTCTTTTTCTCAGATTCTTTATTCCATCATTGGTCTTTTATGTCACTAATTATCTCTTCTGCCTCATTTATCCTAGCAGTAAGATCTTCCATTTTTAATTACACCTCAATAGCTTTTTTTATTTCAACATAGTTAGATTTTAGTTCTTTTATTTCTCCAGAAAGGGATTTTATTTCTCCAGAAAGGGATTCTCTAGTATCTTCCATGCTTTTTTTGAGCCCATCTAGCACCTTGATAATCATCATTCTTAACTCTTGTTTTGACATATTACTAATGTCCCTATTGATTATGTCCCTAGGCATCAGTACTGTCTCTTGTTCTTTTTATGAGGTGAGTTTTTTCTGTCTTGTAATTTTATCCAGATAAGAATAGATGAATGAGAGAACAAAATAGTAAAAGTTTAGTGATGGCCCCAGAAAAATATACACTAACCAAATCAGATGAGACCCAAACCTGGGTGAGAGAAAGGAAAAAAGATCTCTCTCTCTATATCTATCTATCTATCTATCTATCTATCTATCTATCTATCTATCATCTATCTATATCTATATCATATATATATATAATTATTATTATTATTCTATTAGACTGGTGAATAGAACAGAGCCACACACTTGATATTGGCTTTATTTTGGTCTGTTAGAAGAAATTTCCTCCCAAAATTTTAAAGAAAGAAAAACTTATATATGTACAAAGATAAGGTTCTAAATGATGAAGGGATGTAATATAACTATAAAGATGAAAATTAAAAAATATTCTAAAAAAGGAATTGATAAGATAAGACATTGGTTGAAAAAAGAAAAGAAAAGAGAAGAGAACGTGATGAGGCTGGAGACTAAAACAAAGCCATGCACCAGATTTGGGGTATATATTGATCTGTTATAAGAAATTGTATCCCAAAATTTTAAAGAAAGGAAAACCTATATGTATACAAAAAATAAGCTTAAATACAATGAAGCAATAGGATATGACTGTAACAATGAAAATTAAAAATGATTTTTAGAAAAGTTATTGACAATATAAAATAGTTAAAAATAATTAAAATAGGAAAAAGAAAAAAAGTAAAAAATAGAATAAGAAAAAACTAAACTAAAATAAATTCTTTGGAAGACTAAAGAATCATGGGGAAAAAGCCATGGATTCTATCTGGTGTTTCCCCTAGCTCTGGAGTTCTGCAGTTCTCATTGATTGGTGAACTTGGTCTTGGCTGGATGTTCTCACTGATCTTCTGGGGGAGGGGCCTGTTGTATTGATTCTCAAATGACTTTGCCAAAGGTGGAATTGCACTGCTCTTGCCAGGGACCAGGCTAACTAATCTTTTGAGGTTCACTCTTGGTAGCTTTTTTCCCCTGAATGCTTTCTGTAAAGCTTTGGAGGATGGGAATGAAAATGGCAGCCTTCCAGTCTCTGGCTCAGAGGGGCCAAGAGCTCAGGACCCCACTTCTCAGTGGGCCGTTAGAGAAATGCAGTCAATCATGCCTATCTCCCTGGTCTCCGGCCGCATTCCTTGCTCACCCAGCCTGTGACCTTGTGATCAAGCATTTCTATCTCTGGTGCATGGCCCTGTTTGGAGTCTCCAAACCTAGCAGGTTCCTTCAGTGTGCTCCCACACAACTCCTCCTAGTTGAGGAAGGAGGGGTTCTCCCTGGATCTCCCACTTCTGGGATCCCTGCTTGAATAGCAGTGGCCCAACTGTGCCTTGGATCATGGTTTAAGATAACCCTGAGTTAAGATCCCAATCCTCGGGTCTGTCTCTGCAGCCAGCTTTCCTGGTCCGATACCTGGGACCTGTGCCATGCTAAGGCACCCCACGTCCTTCTGTGACCCCGTGGTTCCTGAGACCACACTGTCCCATTGAGGGTTCCACCCCTGTTTAGCCCCTGGGTCGATGTCTTTCAGTGGAGCAGACTTCTAAAAAGTTCCAATTTTGGGTTCTGCTGCTCTACTGCTGGCCAGATTCTGGCTGTTCCCTCTGTGGTCTGTCTTCCCAAATGTCACCTCGGATTCACTTCTTCACATGTCCTACCTTCCAGAAAGTGGTACCTTTTCTGTTCCTAGAATTGCTGCTCTTTTTCTCTTTAATCTCCTTTTGAGTTTGTAGGTGTTCTGACTGGTTTGATAGCTATCTAGCTGAACTCCTGGGACCTGATGATATCCAGGTCTCCTACTCCTCTGCCATCTTGTTCCTCTTTGGACATAGATTCTTTTAGTAAATTTTTAATGTATGCCTACTATGAGTTAGACATTGCATTAGGAACAATAGGTATGACAATGATAAAATGTAGTTCCACTTTAGAAGTCTATGGTATAGTATTAGAGCTGGGCAATGGTAAAATAATTTTAATATACTGTTATAATCGTTATGATAAAGGTATTTCTAATTAGTTCACTCAACACATAGTTATCGACTGCCTACCATGTGTCAGGCACAGTCCTAGATACCAGATAAATAACAGTGAGTTAAGGAGGCAGCGTCCTTCCTCACTGAGCTTCCATTCTCCTATTTACAAGACAGGAGGGAATGTCTTAATTGGGAAGGCCAGGGAGGTCTAAACAATGATGAATTTTGAGCTGGATCTGGGAGGAAGAGTAGAAATTCTTCAAGTCCCTGAAATTAAAAAAAAAAAAAAACCTGTAGGCAGTGGAATATGAGGTATGAGGACACAGAAACATGAAAGATGGATATATTGTGTCCTTGAAAAATGTTGAGTAGTTTGGGTGTCTGGAAGTGATGAGAAAATCATGACAGTGAGGTTGGAAAGACAAACTAGGGCAGGTAGTGAAGAACAACAGTTATATAACCCCATGGCTCTGGATCAGATAGAATACGTTCAAAGTTGGCCTCTGCCACTTACTATCTATGTGACTTTGGGTACGTTATTTAATCTCTCTGTATCTTAGGTTCTCACCTATAAAATAGGAATAATAATTGTAACAACTTCATGAGATTATAGCAAGATTTATTTAGGTTAAATACCTGAGACATAGTAAGTGTTCAATAAGTTGTAACTATTCTTATGTAAAGGAAATAAAATTGTATATGTAGGCAGTGGGGACCTGTTGAACTTTGATTCTTTTTTTAACATTTTATTTTATTTTTAAAAATATTTAATTTATTTATTTGACATAGAGAGAGATCACAAGTAGGCAGACAGAGAGGCAGGCAGAGAGAGAAGAAGCAGGCTCCCTGCCGAGCACAGAGCCTGATGTGGGCCTTGATCCCAAAACCTAGGGATCACGACCTGAGCCGAAGGCAGAGGTTTTAACCCACTGAGCCACCCAGGCACCCTGAATTTGGATTCTTGAGAAGGAGAGTGACTTGATCAGATATATATACTCTGACTAGAGAGAGGAGTAGAGGTTTTAGGGGTTAGAGAGTAGAGGTAGAGTACATAGTCAGGAGACTGGTACAACAATTATGGAAAGAGATAACAAGGGTCTGGGCAAAATTAGGGCAGAGTGACAAAGTCTCTCTCCTTGACCAAACTTTAGTTAGCCTCCTCTGAGTCCAGTGCTGACTAGGCTTTGCTCCTTGGACTTCCATGTCTATTCTTGGTGAATCTGGTTTTAACAGGAATTCTAAATCAACTTAGAGAGAATCTCTCACCCTTGATATATGGTTGCCCTGGCCTGCCTTCAGCAAGAATTTCCTCCACACTTGATGTCTTGTCATAGTAGTTTCCATCCATTGAGCCCCTTACACTGCTCATAACTAGAAAACCCCAGCTGTATTTGCTGTATTTGGAGTTGGGTCTTATCCTTCCCCTCTATTATAATACTGCTATTGCAGTAGTTTGGAATAAAGTCTTCCTTACTCTATTGACAAATGTCAGAATTATCTTTTCTTTGACAAGGAGATGATGACAGTCTGAGGGAATGGACTTCAATGGAATTTAGAGGAGTGTCTTCTTAGTTCTTGATCTATAAGGGTAAGGACAATTATGGTGAAAGATAAAATCATAGATGATTCTGAGTAGTTGGAGGGAATGGTGATATCTTTAACTGAAATGGGGATTACCAGAGTGTGAGGTATTGTTTTCTTTTATTTGTGTATATGTATGTGTGTGTGTGGGGGGGGGTTGTGTGCTGAGTCTGTTTTTGAAAGTTTTGTTAAGTTTATGAGTTTTAATGATATATCTTTATGTAGATGTTGATTTAGCAAACAGATTGGACTAGGTGGTTGTTGATGAAAATATAGTAGATGAAATAGTATTAGATGAGATTATCTAAAAGGAACATGTAAAACTATAAGAAAAGATGACTGAAACAGAATCTTGAGGACACCAACATTTTAAAATGGCAGGCAGAGGAAGATGAATAAAGTAAGAAAATTTAGTAAGAATAGTCAAAGGCATGGAGTAAACAAAATTAAGTGTGGCTGTTATCAGAGATAAGGAATGAGAATTTCAAGGGGAAAGAGGAAAGTAATCTCAAATGTACTTGAGAAGTCCTGCTGAATTAGAAATTAGAACACTGAGAACCTTTCCTAGAGCTGCTTTACTGGAGAGGTAAGGGCAAAAACCACATTGCTTGGGTTGAGGTGTATCCTTGGCCATACCCATCCTGCTCTACAATTGGCAAAGGAAATGAGATTAATTTGGAAGAAAGAATAAGACATAAATCTTGTATACATATGGAACCAAATGTTCTACTGTTTTTGTCATGGGACTGCATCACATAGTAAGGCCTGTGGTTTATTTTGATGATCATTGCAAACAATGATTCATTATCTGTGTAGACATATTCTAGAAAAAAAGTAAGAGTTTGAGGGAGGAGAGTTGATCTTTTCAATTTATAATTAAATCAAATCAGAAACCCATTGGGTATCCTTGTTAAAACTTAATCATAGATTAGTTAATTCTACTGTCCTTTAATAAAATGCAGTTAACATTTTCATCTCTGAATAGTCCTTTATAAAAATTTGCTGCTATATTTGTCTTCCCAAGGAAACCAAAGTTACCCCTTATCATTCTATGCCTCACCTGTGAGGCATAGAAACTCATGTGAAATGTAAAATTTCTTTCTTTATCTGACTCTTTATGATTTTTACAGAATCCAGTTGTTTTTATAAGAGAGTACAGACCCTATCCTCCTCCCCAACTACCCTTCTATCCTTCTTTATTTTTTAATTTAAATTCAATTAGCCAATATATAGTACATCATTAGTTTCAGATGTGGGGTTCAGTAATTCATCAGTTACATATAACAGCCAGTGTTCATCACATCACGTGCCTTCATTAGTGCCCATTACCCTGTTACCCTACCCGTACCCATCTCTCCTCCAGTTTGTTTTCTATAGTTAAGAGTCTCTGATGATTTGTCTATCTCTCTGATTGCTTCTATTTAGTTTTACCTCCCTTCCCCTATGATTCTCTGTGCTGTTTCTTATATTCCTCATATCAGCTAAACCATATGATAATTGTCTTTCTCTGATTGACTTATTTTACTCAGCATAATACCTTCCAATTCCATCCATGTTGATGTAAATGGTAAGTAGTCATCCTTTCTGGTGATTAATATTCCATTGTATATGTATACCAAATCTTCTTTATCCATTCATCAGTTGATGGGCAGCTCATCTCTTTCCATAGCTTGGCTATTATGGATATTGTTGCTATAAACATTGAGGTGCATGTGCCCCTTTGGATCATTGTATTTGTATCTTTGGGGTACATACCTAGTAGTGCAGTTGCTGGGTCATAGGATAGCTACATTTTTATCTTCTTGAGGAAACTCCATACTGTTTTCCAGAGTAGCTGCACCAGCTTTCTTTCCCACTAACAACATAAAAGTGTTCACCTGTCTACACATCCTCACCAACAAATGTTGTTTGCTCTCTTGTTAATTTTAGGCATTCTGACTGTATTTAAACAAGGTCTCTATTTTTCTTCTCTCCTCATAGTATATTAAAGGATATATACAGAAGGAAAAAAAAATTCTAAAGCCACAAACGCCTTTGCCTAAAAGAGAAACCACTTTGCAAAAGGACCATTGTGTAGCAGACCTAAGGTGTTTATTATAATAGATTCTAGATGTCAGCCTTAAAATTCATTACTAAAAGGAATAAAACCACACAGTTCTAGCACTTGTCTGAGCATCCATAAGCAGAGGGGAAATTGGCCAGCAGATATGCAGATGTGGGGGTCTGTGCTACCTAACTGCTAAAGTCTGGGATGGATCTTAATCACTGAAGAAGTTTGTAAGCAATAAAAAAGGCCTCTGTGGAGGCTCCTCAGGTCCCAAAGCTCATTTTACCCTAAGAATATAGGGCCCTGGGGCCTGTGTGTTCACAAGCAGTAAAGCATTCAAATACTTCCTAAGTCACTAAAAGAGCACACTAAAAATGAGCCTTCCTCAGCACTTCCTTTCCAATTGTTCAAGAAGAAAAACCATGGCATCTTTTCTAATACCCACATCCTATTTTCAAATCTTCCAAAAATAGTGGCTTTAATTCACAGGCTTTAGACAAGAGGGGAAAATGCACCCAAAGGGACAGCTTCATTTTTCGCTAATCTTAATATTTTATAAAAATAATTTTACTGTGAAGGCAATGATCTTTGTTAGAAAGCAATCTAATTGGGATGCCAAAGCTTTTCAATTTGTTTGCTTTATTTTTGTTCTTTTTTCAACTGGAGTAGATGTCTTTCACCAAACAATCCCCATGTTCTTAGCTCTTTGTAAGCAAAGAATCTGCATTGCTGGTCTAACTATTGAGGGCTGAAAAGAAGATGGAAATTAGAAATGAAGAAGATATTGGTGATTGCCAGTTATTTCATTAGATTTTTTTGGCATATTTTCTAAAAGACAATATAAAGTATGTGTAATACGTATGTACAATTGAACCCTAAATTAGTTAGTGTCTCTTGGGCATAGTACAAAATGAATATAAAGTCAGGAAATTGCTGTTATTTACTGATTAACTGGGACACAAAAGTGTTTGGGCTTTGCTTTAGGATAATAGTCAAAGAACTAGCTGAAGAAATTGGCCACCCTGAAGAATATAATTGCCATTGGGAAATAGGGAGAGGCAAAGAATAGAGAAAATTAAGCTATTGCCTTTGTGGATCTCAGTTCCCATTTCTCTACTTTAGGGCACTACCCACTCCTATGTACTGGGCATGGGGTCAATCAGATGCCCCAAGAAGCTCCAAGGATCATTCTCATGAAATCTTTTCACAGACCTGTGAATGGAACCCTATCATAAGAGGGTGGCCTGGAAGCCAACTGCTCCCTCTGGCTGGTGAGGTATTTCTTTCTCAGGATTGTGCAAGACTGGGCTGCCAGATTGGTACTGCAATGTTGATTTGAGGCAACTCTCACACACATTGAACAGAGGTTGATTTTAGAGCACTGTTGACCTAAGCATTAGTTCTCTACTATCTGCAATCATGAATCAGCTATCTGACCATATTACCAGAAGGCGGTGAGAGTAGTTGCAGGCATCTTTGACCCCTTTCAACACTGCTGGAACCCAAGACAGTCACCCAATTTCTTTCCACAGGTTCTTTGGAAAGTGTCACAAAGTCCTCTGTAGATGGTCACACCTATATCCTCTCAGGACTTTGGAGACCATTGCTGTGCACTGCAAAATAGTTCTTCCTATTGATGTCCTCTCTTGGCTCTGATTGATGTGGTAATGTCACGTTTTCTGAGGCTGATCTTAAGCTATCTCAGATGAGGGATTGCATGAATGGAACCACTCTTCTCACTCTTCCTATTGGTCCTGTGCCTATCCTCCCAGCTGGTGGAGATATATGAAAATCAGAGGTGTAGCCAAACTGAAAGAAATCATGTTTTTGGGATGCAATAATGGTGGCTTAAAGTTTTCAAAAGAAGATGTGGTTGGAAGATATGTTGTTCTGTATTTATGCTATAAAACCTCAAATGGTATAATTTTAACATAACCAGGAGACAAATTATCATTCACATTTTACTGCATACCCTGGGCAAGCTTTCCATTTGTGGTCTTTATAAAACACAATAACAATTTCTGAAGGAGTAACTGGACATCAACATTAATGGGGATTGGGCCATGGAGGAAACAGCATCATGGATAATGATGTAATCACCATTAAATAGATAGTATTAAGTAACTTAAGAAGCAAAAAGATATACATCATTTCAATATAAGGAGATTCTGAAGGGCCATGTAAATAATAACAGTATTGCTATGTTTATTATGGTAACCAATATAAAGTTAACTAAAAATATGATATTTGACAATAAAGTTCATGAAGAGATGTAGCCCAAACATTAAGAAGAATCTTTCTGTATATAAATTAGACAAGAGACAAATATGTAAGTACCTATTTTATACTCATAATTCTAAATCTTTATTGATAAGTCCCTATACTTCACGGACCCATTAATTTTATAATCTATTTTTCATGTTTTTATTTAAATTCCAGTTAGTTAACATAAAGTGTAATCTTAGTTTCAGGTGTAGAATTTAGTGCTTATATACAATACCTGATGCTCATCACAAATGCCCTCCTTCATCCCCCTCACCTATTTAACTCATCCTCTCCCTCCCACCTCCCCTCCAGTAACAATGTTTATTTTCTATAGTTAAGTGTATGCAATTTGGTTTGCCTCTCCTTCCTCTCCCTTTGCTAATTTGTTTTATAAATTTCACAGATAAGTGAAATCAGATGGTATTTGTCTTTCTCTGACTGACTTATTTTACTTATCATAATATTCTCTAGCTCCATCCATGTCATTGCAGATGGCAAGATTTCATTCTTATGGCTGATTAATAGTCCATTGTCTATGTATATGCTATTTCTTCTTTATCCATTCATCAGTCGATGGATATTTGGATTCTTTCCATAATTTATCCATTATAGATAATACTACTATGAACATCAAGGTGAATTGATCTCTTCAAATCAGTATTTTTGTAACCTTGGGGTAAATGCTTAGCACTGTAATTGCTGTCCTATTTTTAGCTTTTTGAGGAACCTCCATACTGTTTTCCTGAATTGCTGTACAAGTTTGCATTCCCACCAACAGTGTAAGAAGTGTTCCCTTTCTCCACATCCTTGCCAACATCTGTTTTCTTGTATTGTTGATTTTAGCCATGGTAACAGGTGTGAAGTAATATCTCATTGTAGTTTTGATTTGCATTTCCCTGATGATGAGTGATATTGAGCATCTTTTTCTCTGTTGTCCATCTGAATGTTTCTTCAGAAAATTGTCTATTTATGTCTTCAACCGTTTTTAAAATTGGATTATTCGTTTTTGGGGTGCTTAGTTTTATAAGTTCTTCACAGATTTTGAATACTAATCCTTTGTCAGATTTTTCATTTGCAAATATCTTCTCCCATTTTGTATGTTGCCTTTTAGTTTGTCAGTTGTTTCCTTTGCTATGCAGGAGCTTTTTGTTTTGATAAATTCCCATAGTTTAGAATCCATTTTTAAATCAAATTTTTTCATACAGACAAGAGCTGTATAAATTTTTTTTCTGTTTTTCTCCACCCCAAAAGTGGCCCTGACTGAAGAATTAAGAGTTTGCTTGTTACCCCCAGTACTGCACTTTATTTCCCAGAAGCGTCTTTACCTGCAAAGAGCAGGATGGAATAAGAAAGTTATAGTTATAGTTATAGTTCTTTTAGGTTTGTAAGATATTATCTGGAGCTGAACCTCAAAACTGAAAATCTTATGAGAAACATAGTTATATACATTAGCAAATAACATAGACTTAAATTTCATTGGTTTAGACAAAATCACTTCATGTTTATTTATTCAATATGTTCTGAACATTTTGCTAAACATTAGATATATAGTGGTGAACAAAACAAATGTGTTCCAAACAAGAACCTCACAGAAGGCCCAGAGAAGCTGGGCAGGTGGCAGGCATTAAGTAAAAATATAAATATTACTACAAATTTTAATACATTATAAGAAGAAAAGGAAGATTATTTATGAGACAATGATGAAAAGTATCTTGCTTATATAGAAAGTTGAAGATATTTCTTGAGAAGATGACAGACTGTAACGAGAGGCAAGAGAGAAGATATCCCGGCAGAACAAACAGCATGTGCAAAGCACTGAGATGGTTATTTCTAAGAATGTAAACATTTAAACATTGAAAATAATGATATAAAATGAGATTGGGAAGTTTGGCAGAAAACTAGATCATGTAGGGCTTTGAAGGAGTTTAAATTTGATCCTAAAAGCACTGGTAAGCCATTGGAGAATTTTATGTAGGAGAGAATGTGCTCTGATATACATTGTTAAAAGACCACTCTGTGAAAAATGTAGAGGGTGGGACTGAGAATGGAGGTGGAAGACCAGGTGTGGACCACTGAATAGGTTCAGATGAGAATAATATGGGTTTAAACTTAGGTAGCAACAGTAGGATGAAGAAAAAGAAGCCAATTGGGCATATATTTTGAAGATAGAAAATTGACAAGAATTGCTGATGAACTGAATTAATTCATTCATCCAATGAATATTTGAGTACCTCCTCTGTGTCAAGCATTTTTGTAGGTATTGAGGATACAGCCATGCCTAAACTTCATTTATGCCTTCATGGGGCCTGTAGTCTAATGAGAAGATATATCCAATAAATAAACAAGTAAAATATAATAAGACCAATGGTGATAAGAGTGATGCACTAAAGCAAGGCAAGACATGAAGAGAATACTGGGCTAAGTTCAGGGTTCCTGTTTTGTAAAGAGTGGTAAGAGAAAAGCTCCCTTGAAAGGTCACATTTGAATAAATACCTGAAGAAAATGAGGAAGCAACCTATATGATTATTGGGGAAAGTATTTTAGGTAAATGTAATATTAAGAATCAGGAATGTACTTGGTAGTTTGAGCAAAAGTGAGATGCTAGTATGTCTAGAGTAGAATGTGTGAGGCTGGGAGTGTTGAGGAATGATACTAGAGTGGTTCTTCAAAGCTCATGTTGGGCCATTGTAAGAGATTTGGTTTTTAAAATAGGTATATGGGAAGCCCTTGGAGGATTTTGAGAAGAGTCATATAATGGCTTACATTTCAACAGGATCATTCTGGCTTCTCTGTTGATAATAGACTGTAAGAGAGCAAGAGAGGAAGCATAAAGATCATTTAGGAGGATATGTCAATAATCTAGGCTAGAGATGATGGTGGTTTGGATTTGGGTGGCAGTAGTTAAGGTATTGTGAACTAGTTGAATTCCGTATTCATTTTGAAGGCAAAGTTGATAGAATTTACTGAGTATATGAATTGTGGGACAAAGAAAGGAGTCAAAGATATAGTTCAAACAGCTGGAAGGAACTAAAATTGCCATGAGGGAGACTAGGAGCAATGGTTTTGGTGGGAAATGGGTATTAGATTTAGAGGGTGAGGGAAAAGGAGGAATTCAGAGTGGCTTCTAGGTTTCTGGCTTGAGCAACTGGGTGGGTGAGGGTATAATTTTCTTAGGTAGGAAATATGACAGGTTAAAAAAAATGTAGGTTAACCTCCTTGCTCTGATAGAAAAATAACTGACAACTTGAGAAAATAGTCATCTTATTCAGTAGTCAGAAGAACCTAAACTTGATTCTCCATATTGAAGGGTCAAGATTCTTGCCTCTTTCTGCTCTGATTTTTTAAGTTTTAAAATCATTAGAATGCAAAATTAAATTGTAAGTTTCTTAAAGATTTTATTTATTTATTTATTTGACAGAGAGAGAGAGATCACAAGTAGGCAGAGAGGCAGGGAGAGAGGAGGAAGTAGGCTCCCTGCTGAGCAGAGAGCCCTCTCTGGGCCTCGATCCCAGGACTCCAAGATCATGATCTGAGCTGAAAGCAGAGGCTTTAACCCACTGAGCCATCCAAGTACCCAAAACTGTAAGTTTCTTAAATGTGTGGCATTTTGCTTTCAGCTGCTTTTGTATGTTATGCTTCAGTGGACACCTATTATTTTATGTTCAGACCCCTTCCCCCATTTTTCCAGGTTACATTCATCCCCTTACTCTACCCACATCTACACAGTTTCCACAGCCATCACCTCAGTACAATGTGATATGCTTCTTGACCATAGTCAATTGTTTGAGGAACTATCCCCTGACCCAAGGTGAGCAAATTTCCTCTGCTCACTTACATGAGAAAGGGAGGAAAGATTTTTCTAAGTACTTAGTAAAATGTGGTGACCTGAATTAAAGGAAGGGTGAAACTTTCAGAAACAGTGTGTATAAAGCTTTTTCAAAGCATATGAATTATGATTATTACCATTTCAAGAAAAATTTTTGCTTTACCAGAAGATTGTCTGTAATTTTGCTTTAAATAGCAATCTTTTGAGTGCATTCAAGCATTTGTTTATGATCATTAACAACTTGACAGTCTGGGGTTGAAGGGAAAACATTTTAAAGTTAAAGCATCAGAAAATACTTCTCATTAAATTATATTCCTTAGGCCCTGGAGTCTGGGCTCTATAAAGGCCTCTATTTCCAAATAGTGAATTATAGGCTATCAAATAAGTTAGTACTTAGTATCAATATTGGCTAAATCAACTACTGGTGCTTTGAATTGTGAGTTCTCCTTAATATGTTTTGTAGGCCTCTATGTAAAGATCATTTTAAATATAGAATCAATTAATTAAAGACATTGTATACACAGAATACTTAGGAGGGGTGTGTATGTTAGTATGGTTACAAAAGATGTAGGGATCAAGACAAAGGTTGCTGATAATAGGGAATGAGAATCAACAGAACTACTTCTGTTGTTGATGGGCTCATCAGAAGAAAGATGCACATCAGTGTCTATCAGTAAGCTTCTGCTGGAGGCTAAGAGAACAGTGTTGGATATCAGTCTACTGGGGCATAAGTCCAAAGTCAGATAACCCATCTAACATATTTGATAAGCCTATATTTATTCTGTGAAGACAAAGGTGATAAGTAGTCATAACCAGATTAATGCTAGAGCATTAAAAAATAAGTGCAAACTGGACTTGTTTGAAGAATGGAAAAAGGAAGAAGAAAGAAGAATGGAAAAGGGGAAAAAGAAAGAAGACGTTATAACTTCATGAACATGTACAGCTTCCAAAAGCTGTTTTTCCTTATTTTATCCTTCATGGCATTGACCACCCATGCACTCAGGCACTTAGTAAATAACTTCTGAATGAATTTGTGAATAACAACTAAATGAATGTACTATTTGAATGAACTTACACAGCTTGTTGGAGATAATAAATCTTCAAATCTGTACACTGCATCAGTCATACATATGGCAAGTCTCTTTTTTCAATCTCAGAATAATTCCCTTATACTTAACAAGTGCAGTTAAATCTATCTAAATTGAGCTTTGCTGACTGACCAGATCACTTTTCCTGGTAGTTTCAGTTTCCAGTGGTTTGATCACAATGTAAGAATTAAAATAGTGTTTAAGGTAGTGTCATTTGTATTTAAGAAAAAAAAATACATATATTCATTTGGTCAATTTGACCAAGAGAGCTAAATATCCATGCAGCATGACCATACATTTTTGTTTGCCTGAAATAGTTATGGTTTATGCTGTTTTCCCAATGTATGCATTAATAGTAAAATTTTCACCTTTAAAAATGCCCTGATTTGGAAAATCAATTGTGTTTGCCTTACATGTCAGTTCTATATGTACTCCTGATCCAGCCAACATAGAAAAAAAATCTACAGGGAACTCAACTAACTTTTTTGTTTTGTAATGAGGCTTTCTACAGAGTTCCTTTTGATCCCCATTTCTCTAGATGAGAGATCATATCATTAACTCATACTTCAGTTAAAACATTTTGTCAGAAAACTAAAATTGCAGCCAAATTACAGTGCTTTCTGGTGACTTAAATGAATGTAGGCATTATAGAAGACCTTGAGGAATGAATGAATGAATAGCATGTCTTTTATTCAGTTCTTGACTATTAGTTGCTTTAACTTGGCTTTTGGCAAGAACTGGATAGCTATTGATTTAAGCTTGAGATATCTGGCAAGTGCCTCAACTGCAGAGATTTTGCATTTATGGTTGAAGAAAGATGTATATGTTTTAGTTAATAGGAGTTATTTAATTTAGGATTAGGTCTGGCTGCCAGTGGCATAAATTTCAAACTGTAGGGTTTGAACAAGATAGCTTATTTCTTACTCATATAAGACATTGGAGCTAGGTGTTACAGAGCTGTTCGAATGTTAGAATGCTCCACAGTCTCAAGACCCAGGATCCTTTCATCTTGTTACTCAGTTGTATACAGTATTTATTTCCAAGGTCATTCCATTTTTCTGGGTGGCTGCTTTATTTCTAGACAATGCATCTCCATTCTAGGTTGCAGGAAGTAGGCAACAGGGAAAGAAGGAAACATCTTTCCTTTAAGGGCACTTACTGAAACTTTATATTACTTTTGTTTAGATATTTTGGCCAGGATGCAGTTGCATGGCCACATTTGACAGCAAGGGGGTCTGAAGAATGTGATCTTAATTCTGGATCATCATGTGCCCAGCAAAGACATAGAGATATTAAAGGAGGAAGGGGAAATGGATATTAGGGAATAATGTCTCTACCATTGAACCAAAGATGTCAAAATTGATATTCTGTAATGAAAAAAATCAAGATTGAATTATTTGTCCAGATCAAGAGTCATCCTACATTCTCATGGTAGTGAATCTGGAAGTATGTTTAGTTATCAACATTTTACCCTCAAATAAAATTTTGGTTGTGCTTGATGCAATTTAATACCTCATTATTTTGTAGTTAAATGCTTTTTAAATAGTATAAAATTTATGCAAATTCACTGGACTTCTTGAAAAGTTATTGTGGAACACCCTCCTACACTGTTGGTGGGAATGAAAGCTGGTGAAGCCACTCTGGAAAACAGTATGTAGGTTCCTCAAAAACTTGAAAATAGAGCTACCTACAACCCAGAAATTCTAATACTGGGTATTTACCCCAAAGATACAGATGTAGTGATCTGAAGGGGCATGAGCACCCAAATATTTATAGCAACAATGGCCACAATAGCCAAACTATGGAAAAAGCTTAGAAATCCATCAATGGATGAATGGATAAAGATGATACACACACACACAGGAATACTATGCAGCCATCAAAAAATGAAATCCTGCCATTTGCAATGACATGGATGGAACTAGAGGGTATTATGGTAAGTGAAATACGTTAATCAGAGAAAGACAATTGTCATGATCTCATTGATATGAGGAATTTGAGAAACAAGACAGAGGATCATAGAGGAAGGGAGGGAAAAATAAAACAAGATGAAACCAGAGAGGGAGACAAACTATAAGAGACTCTTAATCTCAGAAAACAAACTGAGAGTTGCTGGGTACAGGATGGAAGGGTTGGGGTTGCTGGGTGATGGACATTGGGGATGTTATGCACTATGGTGAGAAAAAAGTTATTGTGGAGCAAATAGACTTTAAATACATAAAATGGTAGACTGTCTTTGGTCAAGGGATGGTTATTTGGACTGCTGCTACCAACACTAACCTAATTATGCCCAGACTTTCCCAGCAGCTATTTGCAGGCATAGTATACAAGTTATTCTCTAATAAATGGTTTGAATGGTGCTTCATATGTGATAAAGAAAAAAATTATGAAAATAGCGTTTTCATATCCTTCCCTCTTCCTCTTAGCCCTCTACCCTCCTGGATACTCTCTTTGGTAGACTGGTTCCTAGGCATTTGTGAGGCATAGTCCTAGAGAGGGCATAGAAAGAAGAGTCATATGAAAAAAACCTGAGGAGGAGGGGGATACATTACCAAGGAAGGTTAAACCAAGCTATATGAGGAAGGACTTGGAGAGAGACAGGATTTGGGGGACAATAAAAGCCATGTGAGATAGGGGGTGAAAGGAAGATTTTTTTGGAGGGGATTTTTTTTCCAGTTTTGTTGAGAAATAATTGACATCCATCACTGTATAAGTTTAATGTATATAGCATGGTGGTTTGATTTACATATATTATGAAGTGATTACCACAGTTGGGTCAGCTAACATCCATAATTTCACATAGATAAAATAAAAAGAAAAAAGAAAAATTGTGATGAGAGCTCAAAGAATTTATTCTCTTAACAACTTTCCTATATAATATAGCAGGGTTAACTGTAGTCATCACATGTACATTATAACCCCAGTACTTATTTATCTTATAACTGGAAATTAGTTACTTTTGACTACCTTCTGGAGAGAGTTTTAAATGGGAGGTTCTTAAAGGTATTATAGAAACTGTGCTTTCAAAATTTCATACCACTTATGGCCTGAGCCAACTGGGTCCCACACACATTAGTTAATAAGTGGAGTTGCAATTTGATTGTATTTTGGGGTCCTCTTAGAGTTAATTAATTTTGCTAAGAATCTTATCAAATTATAATTAATTAGATGTAATGAATTCCCTTCTGTGATCAACAATTTTGATACTTTATATTTAAACATGTTATTCACTTAAGCACCAGGGGATCACAGTCATCTTGCATTTTCACGGCTTGTGGTCCCTTGGAATTGCTTGCCTAATTAGAACTAACTATCTTCACAATGATATCTCTGAAGTTTGCTGGTTCCATTGGACATTAATGCACAAGTGTATTTGTAGGTGATTCAAGGCCTCTATGGATGTATATATTGTTCATTGCATAACTGTAGGTGGTGGTTCTGAATACAGTAAAAGGCAATGTATTTACATTTGCTCCCTAAAGAAAATAAATGGTTCATCATTTAATAGGCAAAGACATTTTTATTCCCATATACAATGAGCTGGATTATTTTGTCTGAAAAAAAAAGAGGCAAATGTGACAAAATTTTAAGAAGGGGGGATCTTATTGATGTGGTACTATAGGCCACATAAAGGCCAGCTGCAAATGGGGGAAGAAAAATGGTCTAGAAAATGGAATGAAATGCCAGTAGTGTGTGGCAGGTATCCATAGGATTGAACTGTCAAATGTGTGGCAAGTATGGTGTCTGGCAAATATAATGACAGGTAACACTCTAGCATTCAGATGAGTAATTTGCATCAGAAGTTCCAGCCACAGACATTAGGTGGGAATGTCACTTCATGGGAAATTCAGGAATAGACAAGTTTCAGATTCAAAAGAGGTGGCTGTTGGAATGGTTTGTTTTCTCCATCACTTGATTGTTAATGTTTTCCCCTAAATTTTAATCATTTTGAGATTACCTTTCCTTGGGAAAAGCCTTCTGAAATTACAATTCTTCTTTTAAAAATGATTTTACTTATTTATTTGACAGAGAGAAACAAAGCTAGAGAGGGAACACAAGCATGGGGAGTGAGAGGGGGAGAAGCAGGCTTCCCACTGAGTAGGGAACCTGATGCATGGCTTGATCCTGGGACTCTGGGGTCACGACTTGAAACAAAGGCAGACATTTAATGAATGAGCCACCTAGGCATCCCTGAAATTACGATTCCATCTTTTTTTAACTACTAATCCAAGAATCAAGAGTGACATATGATGTCTGGCTTGGTAATTACCAAAGCTCTCTATAGCTTTGGAAGACTAAGGTTGGGCCTGACTAAACCTCCCTTGCTCTCTATATTCCTTCTCTGACCCTCACTAAAACAAACCAAACAAAATTAAATCATTTATTCTAATTGAAAGCAATTGTTGTTTTTCCTACAGGAGTACTTCACTACCAAAATAACTATGTTATATGAAAATTCAGATATACAAATGAGGTCAGTAAGACAAGTGGTACAAAAAAGATTGATCCTTATAACATCTTCCACAGTAGAATTGCCTTAGGCAGAGAGCTCTCTGAGTATATATTCAGATAAGGTTTGGTTTGCTGTACTTTGACTTACATACAACTCTTCAAGAACATAAAATATATCCCTCTACCCATTCTTTGGCTATATCTTTGTTCAAGATGTCTTGGCAAAAGCAGACAGGAAGGGGAAAGACAAAGAGAAACTGCATACCAAGATTTCAGTTACAAAGCATGGAAAATCCTATATGTTTCTATCATGACACATGTTCATATGAACCTGTAATTGGAGTCTTGCCATGACCTAGTTAGGTACTGCCAGTGAGGTATTTAAAGTACTCACTTTATAAAGGATCATATAAAAAGAAGGATGTTATAGGACTTGCCAAATAAAAGATTGCTAATAGTAGTTGATTTGGGTGATATTGGACAAGAAGGAATTATCTCAAAGGGAGTTAGGAAGACAGTATGGAATCAGGATGGGGCAGACATGTTGATAGTGGAATAGAAGAGAGATTTCAATGATAGATCTATGTAATGAACTTTAATGTATAACAGAGGTTATATGGAAAATCACAAGGAACAAGAGGAACTGTTTAGCAAATGAAGCCCAAAACTGTACACATGAGGAAAAATGAAATTTTACACCTACCTTATGCCATATTAAAAACAAAAACACAATTAGGGCACTTGGGTGGCTCAGTTGGTTAAGCGACTGCCTTCAGCTTAGGTCATGAGCCCGGAGTCCCAGGATCGAGCCCCGCATCAGGCTCCCTGCTCAGCAGGAGGCCTGCTTCTCCCTCTCTCACTCCCCCTGCTAGTGTTCCCTCTCTAGCTGTGTTTTACTCTGTCAAATAAATAAATAAAATCTTTAAAAAACATATACACAACAAATCAACTTTAGGAAGATCAATAACTTGACTGCCAAAACCAAAAATTTAAGACTTAAAAGAAAATATAGGTGATTAATTTTTTGACCTTGGGGTAGGAAAATAAAACATGAAGTACTTAACCCATAAAATAAAGGATTGATCAATTAAAGATCTTTTGATCAATAAATGCTACAGACAAAATTGAAAGACAACTTACACTCTGGGGAAAAAGTATGCATTTGTAACATAGAATCAAAAAAGTCTTAGTATAAGAATATATAAGGAAATTCTACAAATAGGACAAAAATATCTCAATAGAAAAATATAGGGAAAATACAGGACTAGGCATTTCAGAGAAAAAGAAACATGTATGTCTAATAAACATAAAGAGATATACAACTTCATTTATACTTAGGGAAATATGATTGGGACCACAATGGGATACCATTTTACATCCACTGGATTGATAAAATTTAAGTAGCCTGAAAATACCAAGTATTGAAGAGGATGTGTAAGTGAGCCCTCTTTTACATTGCTGGTAGGAATATAATATGATAGAACTGCTTTGAAGAACAATTTGGTGTTATTTTGTAGAGCTGAACATTTGTAAAACATATGACCTATCATCAATACTAGGTATATTCCAAGAGAAATTTTAGCTCATGTACCCAAGGAGACATGTGCTAATTAGACTGTAGTGGCATTGCTTGTAATAGTAAAATTTGAGAAATAACCAAATGGCCATGAATAAGAAAATGAGTAAATGATTTGTGTAATGTTCACATAATAGGATATTACACTGGTGAAAATGAATGAACTGTGTGTACAAACAATGTGAATAAACCTTACTACTAATATGATACTGAGTGAAAAAAAAAAACCCAACCAGAAAACAGCATAGAATAATACTCATTTTGTAAAATGAATAAGCAAGTAAAACAAAACATTTTAAAGAAATACACATGTACTTGATAAAATTAATGAAAAGGGAAGGGAATGATAAACATAAAATATGGGATAGTGGTTATTTCCAGGGAGTCATGGGGATAATAGAGAAATATAGGTAATATTCCAGTTTGGGGTTTGGGCAGTGGATTCATGAATGTTTATTAGGACACTAAGGTAAATAGATGAAAAGAATTTCCAAAACAGTGATAGTATAACCTGAAACAAGAATTATAATTAATTCAATTCTATACACCTGGGGTTCAAGCTAAATCCAAAACAATAAACACCTTGTTATAACCTACAAAATCCTATGTGATTTGGCTTTTGGCTTCCATTCTGATTTAATTTCCTGTCTCTCTTATCCTCGTACATTCAGCTTCAGCTACACTGATTTTTCTGTTAGTCCTTGAACTTTTTAAAACATGCTCTTGCCTCAGGGCCTAGAATATTACTCCCTCAGATAGCCACGTATCTTGCTCTCTCATATCATTCAAGTTTACTCAAGTATCTCAGCAAGGCTTTCTTTGAACATATGTCTAAAGTGTACCCCTATTACTCTGTCTCCACAGTCTGCTCTATTTCTATTTACACTAGACACTGATATATACATATCATTTTTTATTTGTCTTTCCCAATATGCAAGATCCAGGGAGGCAAGGGTTTTGCTTTGTCTACTGCTCTATTGCTCTTTAGCTACTTCTTACTTGTCCTTTGTCTCAGATGGTATTTCTTCCAGAAAAACTTTTCTGACTAGCCCAGTCTAGATTAATGTTTTTCTTCTGGGCTATTCTTTAGCCCCATGATAACACAAAAATTAAACTCCTCACATTCTTTTATGGTTGACTGTTTGCCAGTTTGTCTCTTGCACTAGATTTTTTTGAAGACTTTATTTATTTGATAGAGATAAACAGAGCCAGAGAGGGAACACAAGCAGGGGGAGTGAGAGAGGGAGAAGCAGGCTTCCTGCCGAGCAGGGAGCCCGTCATGGGGCTCGATCCCGGGTCTCCAGGATCATGACCTGAGCCGAAGGCAGTCGCTTAACCAACTGAGCCACCCAGGCGCCCCGTCTCTTGCACTATATTTGCATGTTCTCTGAGGATGTAGACCCTGGTGTCTATGTGTGTATGTATGTAGGTAATCCCAAACATGTTAGTGTCTACCACATAGTATATGTTCAATAAAATAGGTGTAAGAACCAGCAAGCAAGCAAGTAATCCAACCTCATGGCTAGGATGTCTAGCCAGATGAAGAGGGAGATTGGTCATGTGGAAATAGTACATTGTGTTGTAAATAAGAGAAGCTGGATATTTTGGGGATGAGACTTAGTTGTGTTTCTATAGAAGCCTTTTTATACAGACTTCAGTGACTTCATCTCTTTTAATGTAGGATCTTAAGAGATGTCCCACGGTGGTTATGTGCCTATATTTCCATGAGGAATAGAAATCCAGGAGCCTTTTAATCATTTGGCATTTCCTGCACAGTTATAGTTCAGGGGAAACTCATAGGCATATGATGATGCTGAGATCTTTTGAGATGTTAAAACAAAACTGTATAATCAGATTTAGATTTTCTGCTGCATAAATTTCAATCCTAAATATTTGTCATTTTATAATCTATGTAAGGTATATGCTTCTCTTTCTATTTACTGAATACAATTTCTTGGGCAAGTCCCTTCCTCTGCTCTATGACCCCTGTCATATGAATATCTACAAGCTATCAGTTGCCTCCAGATGCTCTCAGTGGTGTCATGTTTTCTAAATCAAATTACCCTTTTTCTCTTTCTGGCTCAGCCATTATAGGATCTCCTTTCTCATCATTATCGGCATTAATGCTGTCCATAATTATATACACAATTGGATTGCTTTCTCACTTGCACAGGTAATTGCATCAATATGCCTGCAGTTTTGTCAGCTACCAGGTAATATACCCAATAGCAATATGAGAGTATGAATAAATTGTTGACACTGATTTACATTTTAAAAAAATATTTATTTGACAGAGAAAAACACAGCTAGAGAGGGAATACTAGCAGTGGGAGGAGAGAGGGAGAAGCAGGCTTCCTGCTGAGCAGACAGCCTGATGTGGGGCTCAATATTGGAACTCCCAGATCATGACTTGAACTGAAGATAGAGGCTTAAACACTGAGCCACCCATGCACCCCTACTGATTTACTTTATATGATGGACCAACTTCAGAGTTCATAGTTTGGGTGTAATTATATGTTGTGAGTTGTCAATTAAATAGATGTTATCTCTTTTCTGTTTATGAATGGGCTGTGTCTATCGCATCTTCAAACTCCTGGTATGTTTATGGCATCCTACTCAACCACTGGTACCTAGAAGTGCTGCTTGATATACAGATTGTGAAAATAAAGTACTAATTAGAAGAAGGGAATATCTTTTGTTTCTGTAGGTGAGCGAACTCTTTGTTTGCTAGTCATAAACTGCACTCCTGTTTCAATAAGCTCTCTTTGGCCCCATATAGAGCCCTAACCACAACCATAACTAAAGACAGTGGCAGTTCATACAGATGGATATAATTAGAGAGATATCTCAAGAAAGAGTGGCTTGACAGGCATTGTGACATGATGAAAGAAACTCTGGGAGTAGGAGGTATGCCAAGACCCAGATGAACAGGGAGATTGTCTTACCAATGAGGACTAGTAGATAGAATGAACTGGGATCACTTCTGGGGTACAGGAATAGGATTGTAGTTTCAGAGAAAGATAGAGCCAAATTTTACAATTATCGAGGTTAAGATGCAGGGGGAAATAATAGTGATGATTGCTTGAAGTGTGTTATAAGGTAGAGTCTTGGTCATGCATTAGTGTGGTGGAGCAGGTTCATACTTTCTCATGAGAGCTGTGTACTTCTCTCTTTACTATACATTCAGTGACTTCACATTACTTGTTTGACATCAGCTATGGTTTTGAATTTATTGAATTCTTACTATGTGTCAGGCACATGCATTATTTTAAGTCTCACATCATTCCATTTTTTTAAACACTTAAATGAATTTTTTAATTTTTATTTTTGTTTTTATTTTATTATGTTAGTCACTGTACAGTACATCATTAGTTTTTGATGTAGTGTTTCATGATTTTTGTGTATAACACCCAGTGCTCCATGCAATAGGTGCCCTCCTTAATACTCATAACTGGGCTAGCCCATCCTTCCATCTCCCTTCCCTCCGAAACCCTGTTTCCTGTAGTCCATAGTCTCTCATGGTTCATCTCCCCATCTGATTCCCCTCCACTTCATTTTCCCTTCTTTCTTTTAATGTCCTCCATGCTATTCCTTATGTCCACAAATAAGTGAAACAATATGATAATTGACTTTCTCTGCTTGACTTATTTCACTTAGCATAACCCCCTTCAGTTCCATCCATGTCAATGCATTGCATTTTTTTGATGATGAAACTGAGGCACAGAGAAGTTTAATAAGTTCAGTTACTAGAATGTGTCATATGATCAGAATATGACTAGTAGTGAAGATTGTTCAATGATGGGCTGCTTGAATACTAAGTAGAAATTATAAATACTTCCTGATTAAGAATAACTTGGGTCCCAGAATTGAGTTTGCAAGACCAGTAGAGCATGACCTAGGGAACTAGGCTAGTAATGCCTGGCAGAATTCTAAGTAGAATTATGTCCTAAATTTACTACATCATATTGTATAAAATTTTTCCAGAATTCACCAATATGAGGTAGAAGAGCAGTAGAGTGAGCCTAGGTATTCCCTTCCACACTCCATGTCTTTACACTACTCAATAATTTCTTTACTTCTAATTCCTTCTCAAGAGCCTCTCTCAGCATCATACTCATGACTCTCTATGTGATCTTAAGGTTCTAAAGAATAAAATGTGTGCACTTTCACAATGTTTGAAAATGCATATTTGTCATCACCGCCGGAGGAAGCCAGCCTTGGTGGAGTTGTGGGTCCCGAACTGCAGGCGAAATAATGACATGAACATGGAAATCTAATGCAAGCTGACAGACCTGAAGTCAGTCAGGAGAGACCTATGAAGCAGGCTCAGGCTCACGCTCTCGCTTTCTAGCTTTGGCTTTCTAGCTCTAGCTCTCTAGCTCTGGCTTTGGCCCTCTTGCTCTACTTCTCTCTCCTCTTCTGTCTCTCTACTCTCTGTCTGCTTCTCTTTCTGCTGCTTTCTTTGCTTCTCTGTTTCTGTCTCTCTTTGCAGGCTCTCTTGCTGCTTCCTCACAGGCTCTCTGCCTTTGTCTCTCTTGACTGACAGGGGTCCCAGTCTTTTATTATTTAAAAGTGAGGAAGTTGGGTGGTGCAGTTAAATCTTTAACTGCTTTTGCACCTGCCCTAGAGACAGCATTACTATTGTTACTGCAGGGTACAGAGTGATTGCTTAAACTCACAGAAGTTGAGACCATTGAGGCACAGGGATCAAGAAATACAGATAAGAGATACAGAGATATGATTACCGAGAGGAGGATTAAATGGAACTATATGTCTTGAATAAACACACAAAGGACACATTGCCCTGATCCACAGGGTATGTGGCTTTCTGGATTCTAGGCGGAGAAAGCCCAGAGGGGCTTTCATTCACATTCACAGGTACCTCCACCAAGGTTTTCCGTTGGCGGGAGGGGCAGATCATGCACCGTCCCCCACACATGTTATTATTTCTCTATGACACATTCAACATTTTATAGCCAAAAAGAGTCTTTAAGATGGAGCCATTTTATTTTGTTTTCTTGTAACATGCAATTTTTAAAAAGTCAGTTACTGCAGTCCAGACACGTCACTGGCAACAAGATTGAATTTAATTTGTCTTAAATTTCTTTTCCAATGAGACTAAAATAAAGAACCAAAATAAAAAAAAAACATATATTAAACTACATAAATCCAAATATACAAACATCTAATAAGCCTTGGCCAATTATTGGGAATTGCAAATGAGGGTTTTTTTCAGTTTGTTATGTCTGCAAATTAATGTAAACTTTGTTTAAAAGGACTTATTTTTGGAACCCTAATAATGATTTTCTTTTATTTTACTTAGCAATTCACAGCAAGTCAACTACAAGAAGATTTAGTGGAACAGTAATATCATTTCTATTACCATAGCTACAGTAGGAGACTCAGCTCTTCCAAGAAATCAGTTTTGTTCTGCAGTAGGTCCATAATTTTATATAGATCTGAGAGAAAATAGAGAAAAATCACATTCTAAGCAGGTGTAGGTTTTGTGTATATGACATTGGTTTGGGGTTTTGATTGATTTGGCATTTTGGATATCATGAAAGACCCTGTACTATGTAAAGGGAGAATTCAGTTGAGTCCAAAAGAGGTGGTGATATGTAGGTAGCTAAATGAATATGATGTATATCACATAGACACAAAACACCATTATACTTATGAAGTTTTAGACCCAAAGTCCGAAAACTTTCAAAACTGAAGTTTGGACTTTTCTGCTGAAACATGTATATATATGCATGCATGTGTTGTAGGAGGAGGATTTATGACTGAACACTAGAGACTGAAATTTCTTTGTGTCAGTAAATTATTGCTGTATATCAATCTCCTTATAAATTAGTGGCTTTAAACAACAACCATGTATTTTGAGTCAGTGAGTTAGTGGAACAGTTCTGGTCTAGTCTGGTTTCACTCATGAATTTACAACCATCTGTGAGTCACCTAGGGGCTGACTTGTTTAGGATGGCCTCAGCCTGGGTGACCTGGCTCTTCTCCACATTATCTTGCATCTCTATAGCAGGGTATTGTGGTGTGTTTGTTTAATGATGGGGGGCTCTAACAGAGCAAGCATAAACAAGCAAAGACTCTGTTTATGTCGTATTAGCTATCATTCAATTAGCGGAAAGAAGTTACATGTCCAAGCCCCAAATGAAGGGATGGGAATAACTTCTTACTTAGAAAGGGAAAATACTGCAAAGTCCCATAGTAAAGTTTCTGGATCCACTGATAATTGAAGAATTTGAGTCATTTGTTGCAATTCATCTACCAGTATCTTCTAGTGTACAGAATCTCTTGAAGCAAAATTGATGATGGTCCATGAATGTGGTTGCTGCTCTATATAGCAATGAAAATCAACTTTTATGTCATCTTTGATACACATGAAACGAACTGCTGATACACTGAGAAATGAAGTATGTTACTTTCAAAATGAATGCTACTTGGGTTATAATAGAACTATAATATCTAGTACAATGAAAGAAATTATCTTACTGTAATTTGCATTGAGCATGGTATGCCATTTGTTCATTCATTCAGGTAACATTTATTTTTCACCTAATATGTACAGTTAGCAAACTAGAGCATATCTACAAGGGGAAAGAAAATAGTGAGAAATCAAAAAAAAAAACCTGGGAGAAATGGTTGAAGAAATTCAACGACTTTTGGTTACAGAAGAGAGGACATAACAGGGATATAAGCAAAATCTTCAAGTATGTAAAGAGCCCTCATATAGAAGAGGTATAATATTGATGTACGTCATCTTAGAAGGCAGAACAGTCCATTGCCTTTAGAATAAATGCCAAGTTCTTAAGTCTGACTTACAAGGCCCTATGTGATTGGCTTCTGCCTATTTCTCTTACCTCATTGCCTACCACTTCCCCTTGTTTACTGCAGTGCAGCTGCATTGGCCTCTTTGCCGTTCTTTGTGCACATCAGGCATAATCTTACCTCAGGGCTTTTTAAGTTATTATTTCCTCTTCTTCCATGGAAGGCTTTTCCCCAAAACAGTTTCATAGTTAGCTATGCAAATCTCACCTCAAATGTTACCTCCTCAGAGAAGTCTTCCCTGACCAACCAATCTCATATTATTAACATTTATGCCTCCTACTTTTCATTATTCCATAACTCCTGATTTACTTCCTTGCATATTTAAGTCTGGAATTATCCTATTTATGTACTTATTTACTTGCTAGTTATTTATTTCCTTGTAAATAGAATATATGCTCCATGAGAGTAAGGACCTTGTTTGTCTTGTTTACCACTGTCTCTCCATCATACCTAAAGTGGTACCTAGCACATAGATGGTTCCCAATAATTATATATTTAATGAATTAATAAATTTAATAATTTACAGGGATATGTGGGCTATATTATGAAGTAATGAGTTTCCCACCCCTATACATGTTTAAGTATAGGTCAAGTAGATGTAGGATGACTATCAAGGAGATTCTGCATTAGGTGGCAACATTAACTTGGTGACCTCCAGGAATCCTTTGAACTCAGATATTTTACAATGTCTGAGATCTAGTAAGAATACTAAATATATGCAACCAAGTATTCTTAGATATTTATAAAATTAAAGAGGATTTCAAGGTTATCTCATATTTTAAGAGGTGTGCCATTTTGTCTGTGAAAAAATTTGTGAGATCAAGGTATCACCACTGATACACTAGACACAGTAGAATATGTCCACAATTAGGATTTGTTTACTTTTTTTCTTGACTTTTTCCTCTCTCAGATGAATTATAGTCACCACAATATGGGGCTATAATATTTTGAATAAACTCTGAAGTAGAGGTTATTTAACCATTATATTATTTATTTTCTCTTCCCTGAAGAAAAGCTTCTTGAGAAAATGAGAATGAATTGGGCCTTGAAAGGTGGGGCAGGCTCTGGATCATAGCAGATATTTTAGGCTGGGGCAAGAGCCTAAAGTAAGACATGGACATGGAAAGGAACATAGCATGTATGTAAAAGAAGCAGACCATCTTTTTTTTTTCAGATTCAGCTCTTTTATTTTTTATTTTTTTATTTAGGGAAAATTGGTATATAAATAACATAAATTTCAGGTGTATAGCATTATAATATAATATTTGTATACACTACAAAGTGATCACCACCATAAGTCATCATTGAGTATCTGTGGGTTTGTCATATATGGCATTTATTATATTGAGGTATGTTCCCTCTATCCCCACTTTGCTGAGGGTTTTTTGTTTTTTGTTTTTGTTTTGTTTGTTTGTTTTAGTTTTTATGTTCAATTAACCAACGTATAGTATATCATTAGGAGGGTTTTTATCATGACTTTTGTCCAATGCTTTCTCTTCATTTGTTGAGATGATCATATGATTTTTTAAAAAGATTTTATTTATTTATTTGACAGAGAAAAATAAAGCTAGAGAGGGAACACAAGCAGGGGGAGTGAGCGAGGGAGAAGCAGGCTTCCTGCTGAGCAGGGAGCCTGATGGGGGCTCGATCCCAGGTCTCCGGGATCATGACCTGAGCCGAAGGCAGTCGCTTAACCAACTGAGCCACCCAGGCGCCCTGATCATATGATTTTTACCTTTCATCTTGTTAATGTGGTATACAGTGTTGATTGATTTGTGGATAATGAACCATCCTTGCTTCACTGGAATAAATCCGAGATGATAATAGTGTGTGATCCTTTTAATATATTGTTGAATTTGATTTTCTAATACTTTGTTAAGAATATTTCCATTTATATTCATTTAAGATATTGGCCTGTAATTTTTAAAAAGTTTTTACTTAAATTCCAGTTATTTAGCATACTGTGTAATATTAGTCTCAGATGTACAATACAGTGATTCAGCAATTCCATATATCACCTGGTGCTCATCACAAGTGTACTCCTTAATTCCCATCACCTATTTTACCCATCCCCCCAACCAACTCTTTTCTGGTAACCATCTATTTGTTCTCTATAATAGAGTCTGGATCTTGGTTTAGCCGTGCCCCACCTTTTTTTTTTCCCTTTGCTCATTTGATTTGTTTCTTAAATTCCACCTACGAGAGACAAATGCCATATGATTTCATTCTCTGACTGACTTATTTTGCTTAGTGTAATACTCTAGCTCCATCCTGGCCTATAATATGTGTGAGTGTATGTGTGTGGGGTATCT